>KQ996473.1:190444-202865 GCA_001598015.1 Dorcoceras hygrometricum
GTCGATTGTGCCGTCAAAATGAGGATAAGGCCGCCCAAGCTTGAGACTAGCATCTGCGATGCGAAGTACCATGTTTCATTGGTAGGGAACATTGTGATGTTCTGAGCATGCAGATGGATAGTGACCTGGTGATCTATCGAACTACTCTCGTTCGGACTTTCCAAGTGGTTACCATTTGTCGAGTGGATAAGTCCGAAGTCTTGGTTGTACTGATTAGTCCTCACTACTCGAAACGTCATTGAGGCTCTACATGATAGGCGTCACTTTGACCCATTTTCCGACTCACTTGGGGTCATTAGGCGGCGGGATTGGGTGAGATCCCGATGCATGTAGGAGTCGATGCTTCGTTGTCGAGGATTCACCGCTCGCTTACATGCGTGGATATCCTATGCTATCTGAGGGGATAATAGTGTATAAATCTCTGGCCAGAGTACTAGAAGTGTTTTGGGTAAATGGGTTTACCTAGTAACACTCGCGATGTCACTATTCGATCTCCAAGATGTATGCATAGTCATCGGATCTCTAGCGACTCTCGATTTACCAATGGTCATTGATTTGATCGGGATATATGTGTTGAAAGGACCGTACTGTACGCTAACCACGACCAACTGGTTCTTGCAGGCACTATCAGTGATACCTAGGGATCATGGCGCCATGTTTCTAGGCGCTTTACCATGATCCGTTGGGCAAGTCCGAAATCGTGATTTCGGAGCCGCAATGGTTGCGGGCCCACGGCTAGCTGTATCCCTGAACCATTGAGGGTCACACAAGTACTGGACTCATGATTCCCGCACGGAAACTGAGCTCAATGTGTTGAGCATAGGAAGAGGATTTTAGGGAGTGCGACTTCCTAAAACTCAACAGGGGTGAAATTGCGATTTCCCACTGTTGAGGGGCAAAACTGTCATTTGGACTAGGTAATCTGAAAAATTGTTTTTCGCATCATGATATTCAATTTTGGAAACTGAGTCGATCGGTCTGATCTGATCGTCGATCGGAGTTATGATGAAACCGCAGTGATTTAAATGAACCGAACGTTCATATATTGGATTGGGCCCGCCCCGGGTCCAATGGGCCGGTTCAAGCCCATGTACCATCCTTATTAACTTAAGTTGGTCTAGGGCTACAATTAATCACTAATCAATTCACAACCATAGCCTCCAAAAAACCTAAGTCTCGGCCGCCCCCTCTCCACCACCTGACGCACGCCGCCGGCCGCCGCTCTCCACCACCGATCGCCGCCGCCCGCCGTCGTGCAATCGGACTTGTTCCAATCAGTTTTTCGAGGTGATTCCATCCATGGCAAAATCCATCAACTTTCTAGTGCAGGCTGATTGGAGGAAGATCGTTTCCGGTCGTGGACCTGATTGGAGGATCTACCGCCGCCTACCGACAAGAGCCAGATTTTCCCTGTGAAATCTGGTTGGAGCCAGGCGCCTAGACGCCAGCAAGGTGACTAATATATGAACACCCTATGTATGTTTGTAGATTTATTTTGATGTATTGAACACTTTCCGGGCCAATTTTTGTTTTCCGCTGCGCCCCCGGGAAGTGGGATCCGGATCCGCCACCGTATGCCAACAGGTGTATAATCTGCTGCCCTTCTCCTCATATCTCTGTCTCCACTTCTTTAATTGTTCATCGCCATCCTGACCACTAAGGATGCGGTCCAGAAGTGTAGACTGTACTGTCAGAGTGCTCAATCTCGGTGCTCTACCAGTTGTATAGATCTCTAAACCGAAGCTCTGAATCTCTCGCTGCAGCGGTCTAGATGCTGACATGTGTGCAATAACAGCTGTCTTCCTACTCAAAGCATCAGCCACTACATTAGCCTTCCCCAGATGATAATTGATCTCGCAGTAATAATATTTCACCAACTCTAGCCACCTCCTCTGCCTCATGTTCAGCTCCTTCTGCGTGAAGAAGTATTTCAGGCTCTTATGGTCGGTGAAAATCTTGCACTTCTCCCCATACAAATAATGCCTCCAATTTTTTAGTGCAAAAACAACTGCTGCTAGCTCAAGATCGTGTGTCGGATAATTCTTATGGTCGGTGAAAATCTTGCACTTCTCCCCATACAAATAATGCCTCCAATTTTTTAGTGCAAAAACAACTGCTGCTAGCTCAAGATCGTGTGTCGGATAATTCCTCTCGTGCACCTTCAACTGTCTGGAGGCGTAGGCGATAACTCTGTCATTCTACATCAGTACAGCGCCTAAGCCTAGCTTCGATGCGTCCGTGTAAATCACAAAATCTCCTTGCCCCGATGGCATAGATAATACAGGCGCTGATGTGAGAGCTTGCTTCAAAGTATCGAAGCTCTGTTGGCACTCTGGACTCCAAATATATCTGGCATTCTTCTTCGTCAACGCCGTCAAGGGCACCGCAATAGATGAAAAGCCCTTGATGAACTTTCGGTAATATCCTGCCAAACCAAGGAAACTGCGGATCTCAGATGCATTCCTCGGTACAGCCCACTCTCTGACTGCCTCAACCTTAGACGGATCCACCTCTACTCCATTGCTGTAAATGATGTGCCCAAGAAACGCCACTCTCTCTAGCCAGAACTCGCACTTGCTGAATTTTGCATATAATTGGCACTCCCTCAGGACTCCAAGTACTGTCCTCAGATGTCGACTATGCTCCTCCCTGCTCCGAGAATAGATAAGAATATCGTCAATGAATACGATGACAAACTGATCCAGATACGGCTGAAATACGCGGTTCATGAGATCCATGAAGACCGCTGGTGCATTCGTCAAACCGAAGGGCATCACCAAGAACTCGTAGTGGCCGTAACGAGTCCTGAAGGCCGTCTTATGCACATCTGCCTCCCTCACTTTCAACTGATGGTAGCCAGAGCAAAGGTCTATCTTATAGAATATCGAAGCTCTCTGCAACTGATCAAATAGATCCTCCACTCTCGGCAACGGGTACTTGTTCTTTACTGTTACCGAATTCAGCTCACGGTAGTCGATACAGAGTCTCATGCTGCCGTCCTTCTTCTTCACAACTAAAACTGGTGCACCCCATGGAGAGACACTGGGGCGAATGAATCCCTTATCCAGCAGTTCCTGAATTTGCTCCTTTAATTCCTTCATCTCAGTAGGTGCAAGACGATACGGTGCCTTAGAGATCGGCATTGTACCAGGCAGCAACTCAATAGAAAACTCCACTTCCCGATCTGGCGGGATCCCAGAAACATCCTCGGGGAATACGTTGGCATACTCCTAACAATCTCCACATCAGCATAGAAGGTCCATACTGTGCCGTAGTCGCTGTAATGCTGGCTAAGAATGACGGGCAGCCGTCGCCGATAAGATTCCTTGCCTGCATGAATGAAATAAGACGCGGCTTCCTCATGCTCCGTGCCGCCACGAAATCCAACGCTTCCTCTCCAGGAGGTCTAAGATGCACTACCCTGCATTGAAAATCGACAATCGCCTGATTCTCTGCCAGCCAGTCTATCCCGAGAATAATATCAAACTCTGGCATCGAGAACACAATCAGATTGGCGCGTAAAGCTTGCACTTGAATCAGACCCCAGCTCCCATTAGCACTTTCCGGAATGCTGCTTCCCACAAGTCGGGCATGTGGGTTTGTCTGTCTGAGCCACAGGCCTTGGAGCCTGCTGTCCTTGGGGTCTTCCAGAAGTAGCGGGCTTCGCCGCTGGTCTCGCGGTCTCTAACAAGACCATCCATTAATATAATTTCAAAAGGTATAACTTCTTAAAATATTAGATACTGACCCTGGCCTGGAGGTCTAGGTGGCCCAGTGAACGGCCTCTTGGGCTGTTGTTGTTGATGATGTTGCGCTTGGAAGGCCTCTTTCTCTGCGCCTCAGCATGCAGATCCTTCAGCGTCTGCTCAGATCTAAAAGCTCTCTTCAATACAATGGCATGTCTGCAGGGTCGGACATCAGAACATTCCGGCGAATAGCGGGGCTCAAACCGTCCAAGAAATACTGTAGCTTCTCGGCGGCATCGTCAGCGATGAGGGGCGAAAAGTGGCAGCCCCTGTCGAACTTCTTCACATACTCTGCCACAGACATGTATCCCTGCCGGAGGTTCCTAAACTCCCTCTTCAGTCTCGCTTGTACGTCCGGCGTAAAGTACTTGTCATAGAAGATATTTTTGAACTCCTCCCAAGTCAAAGAGTCCGCATCCACCGTCTTCTCTGCCCCTTCCCACCAGAGGGCAGCGTCATCCTTCAGCTGGAAGATGGCACAGCTGACTCGGGCAGCATCCTCCAGTCGCATGTATCTGAAAATCGTCTCTAAAGTCCTGACCCATCCCTCAGCCACGAATGGATCGGTAGTATCGATAAACTCCGGCGGCCCCATCTTTCGGAACTTCTCATATGACATCTCGGTTCTGGCCGCCTGTGACGTCCCGGCATTCTGTCTCAAAATATGTGCAATCCCAGCTAGAACTTGCTCGCTGGAGCTCAACGGTGGTGGTGGAGGCGGGGTAAATTTTCGTCTGGGAGGCATCTGGGGTTTGTAAAGAATTTCACTACTTAATCTCAACATGCCTCAAAGTAAATAATATAGGTAGCATATAACCTCAAAACATAATCACATCAATATACAACATATTAAACATCAACTGAAAGTAATTGGACAATTATATAAAGCAGTCAAACACTAAGACTTACAGACTTCGAGGCGAGACTCCTTGAGTTTCTTGCAGTCAGCTGTAGGCACAACCCAAACCAGAACCATGCTCTGATACCAACTGAAACGTCCCTCACTTCTTAATTATATTTGTTTTAAAAGAGATCTTAAATGCGGAAAAAGACTGGATAAATTTTTTTTTTTAAAACAACTAATAACACCAACTCACACATAACTTAAAATAAAGCGTAACAACTAGACAAACAAATATAAATGAATATTCCAACTCCTAACAAAATAAAGGTTTTAAAATATGCGCAGTAATTTAAAATCATGCTAGGTCATCAAACTCCATCCAACTAAATAAAACAACTTAAAAGAATGTATCTCAACAATCAAAAACATCACTGCCGAACTCAAGCGGAAAAACGCAGGTCGCTGGGTAAGTGCCAAGCTCGACTGCAGCCCACTCAGGAATCCTGCCCCTCGATATCAATCTCAGCCTCATCTGCAGCCAACAAGCATAGTGAGTCTAAAGACTCAACAAGTACAAAACTCAAGAATAACGAATAATAAATAGTACATGCACATGCAAATAAAATAGTTTTACCTAAAATAATTTCTTTTCTGAAATTTAAAAGCATAAGCATATAAATCCTTCAATAAAGTTAAAACATTTGCATGCAAAAAAATAAATTTGCTAAAACATTTCTCCTCGTGAATTCCGTTCCTCGAATGTGGTCCCTCAACCTCAAGTCGCTTGATCAAGCTAATAAACACTAGTACTAGGTTGGAAAGGCACTCCAATACTTATCTGGAGCCCAGATCCGTCAGTTTGTCCTTGAGCTTCTTGCAGTCAGCTGTAGGCACAACCCAAACCAGAACCATGCTCTGATACCAACTGTGACGTCCCTCACTTCTTAACTTATATTTAATTTAAAAGAGATCATAAATGCAGAAAAGAAAATACTAGGAATATTTTTTTTTCCATTATATATATACTAACTCCCACATGATAGATAATAAAAATATTTATAAATGAAGCAATAATAGTAAGTCATTGTCATAAGGTTTTTTTTTAAAATAATAAAAGTCTTAACCAACAAAATAAACTTGCATGATAGCTAAAAGTTGTCTAAGTCATAAAAATAATCCTCATGCGTAAGAAAATATATTTTCTCAAAACAAGTCGACATAAGCTTAAAATACTGAAAGTGCTAAGCGGAAACAATAGGTCGCTGGGTAGGTGCCAAGTCCGACTGCAATCCGCTCAGGAATCCTGCCCCTCAATCTCGATCTCAGCCTCATCTGCACCATCCAAGCATAGTGAGTCTAAAGATTCAACAACTACAAAATTGAGATAACGAGTACTAAATAATACATGCACATGCATTAAAATATTTCTACTTAACATAGTTTCTTGACTTAAAAGGGTATGCATTAAAAACAATTTCATGCTCAGATAAATAAAAATCTTTGCATAAGTAAAAATGAATTTCTAAAAAATTATTTCTCGTGAATTCCGTTTCTCGACTGTGGTTCCTCAACCTCAAGTCGCTTGATCAAGCTAATAAACACTAGTACTAGGTTGGAAGGGCACTCCAGTACTCATCTGGAGCCCAGACCTGTCAGTTGGAAAGGCACATCAGTACTTATCTGAAGCCCAGACCCGTCATTTTTATATGGCAAGCGGAACATCTCCCGATCCCATATCCTTCATAGAAAAACCACAATCAAGTTCCATCATTCAAAAAATCATTTTTCCTCATTCTTGCCTCAAATAGTTTTCTGAAAACCTCAATAATTAAATAAATTCCATAACCTCAAAAACATTCTGCCCATAAATACTTTAAAAGTAAGCATATGCACTTTAAATAGTCGAACATGCTAAAAATCATTTTCTAGGCCTTAAATTTTCATAAAATATTAAAAAATCTCATAAATGCTTAAAAACAGTTCATAATATCCTTAAAACATATAGTAAAGTCATTCATGAATTTTGGCAGCCCCTATGATTCAATTTCCCAACTTTCCCGAAAATATCCCGAAAGGACCCACTCTACGCGATGAAACCGTAAAAATAATATAAAATTCATTTCTTAACCAAGTGACCTCAAACTTGGACCCACGTAACCCTAGCTCGATGGGATAGCTATGGGAACAAACGAATACAAAAATGATGTCTGAGGTGACCACAGTGACGCTCGCAACCCTACTGGTCGCGCACAGGAACAATTCTGGGAGAGGATAGAAACACAACTTCGAACCAGCCCCTTCCCTTGACTCCAGCACCCGACCTACCCCTCACACAGCCCATGGATGACCCTTAGGACCTCTACTAACCCCTTTGAATCGAAACCTAAGCCATACTAGACTTCTCCTCCCTTCAAGACCCACCCTTGACAACCCCAACACAATCTCACTCACACCTACCAAACGGCCTTACTCTCCTTCACCAAAGGTCCAGATCTGAACTAGGCTACAAAATACATGAATGAATTACAGTAAACAGTAAGATATGCATTAAAAGTGGATTCATCCAATCATCATATCATAAATCATCACACACATATACATAGGCTTGAAAGGTGCATTCAAGGAAGCTTTGTACTTGCCTTTATTTGTGAAAACTTAAAACCAAGAAGTGATGTAGGCTTTGGGGAAGACAAGAAATACCACACCAAGCCAAGGAAGAAGCCTTAAGCCACCACAATATTGGAGAGGCAATGGGGAGAGGGAGAGGAAGAGTTTTTGTGTTTTGGGGGAGGGAGGCGTAAGTTTGTGGGGGAGGCTAGGGTTAACAAGTGTTTTGTATAAGGGTGGTAGGTTAGTGAGGGTAATTTAGGAATAATTAGTTGGATTAGTGAGGGTAATTTAGGAAAAATTTGGTAGATTAATGGCAAGAGTTATGTTTTTAAGGTTTTTTTTTTTGTAGCAATGGTGCTAATCATCCATAAGAATGAAATTCTCAATCCCTCATGGTTTGAAAAAATTTAGAAGTATGTCAAAAACGAAATTCCTCTCCAATGTTCACCTTATAAAAATAGAAAGTTTCAAGGCATGGGGTATGACTTCGAGAATGAATTTAAAAAAAAGAGTCCTCGGTGTCCTCGTCAACTCCTTTCCAACCTCGCATCATCTAGATCAAGAATCTCAGAAAGAACTCGATGTTGGAATTAAATAAATCAAATAGCATAACCCATGTAGGTAAATAAATGAATTAGTAAGGCATGCGATTTAGGTAGGAAAATTCCTAGGCGTTACAGAAAGAAAAGCTTAGTCCAAGATATATTGGATCATATGAGATCCTAGAGAAGATAGGAACACTAGCCTATCGATTAGCACTGCCTCCACAGTTGTCAGCAGTGCATAATGTTTTCCATGTATCAGCTTTGAGGAAATATATTCCCAACCCTTCGCATGTGTTAAGTCATGAGCCAATTCAATTAGCACCAGATTTAAGTTATGAAGAAAGACCAGAAAGAATTCTCCTACGAGAAATTAGAAAGCTAAGAAACCGTAGTATTCCTATGGTTAAGATACATTGGTCTAACCAATCTGAGCGAGAAGCCACGTGGGAGACAGAAGCTGATATGCTTTCCCTTTACCCACATTTGTTTGGTACGTAAAATTTCGAGGACGAAATTTCATTAAGGAGGGTAGAGTTGTAACGCCCCAAAATCCATAGGACTACATATACGAATCTTGTTTATTTTCATTGGGTCAAAATGACAATTTAAATGTTGGCAAAAGCTGATTTTATTGATTTCAGACAATGAGATGCATCGCGGCTGGTTCCAACAGATGACTCCAAGAGCGATACATGAGCAGGTTTTGAATCGATTGAAAATATCTTTAAGGAGGACAAATGATTCTTTTAAAAAGGGTTTGGTGTTTTATAAATTAAAATGATGTGAAGGGAATTTTACAAAAATTTGTACAACTTGGTTGAGGTGTGTCATGCTTTATAAACGTAGCACCTTTCCACTAATCCCTTCCATATAAATAGCTGTTTTGAAAGCAAGATCATTATCATTTGCAAAGAAATCTTTAGTGTTCTTCAAAATATTTTCCAGAGGAGTTCGTGTATTGCTCAGGGAGAAGATTCTGCCGAAATTAACCACGGTTGCAAAGCTTTGTTAAGGCAAGTAAAAGCTGATCCTTTGCTACACCATTTAAAGCTTATATTGATTTTATTCATTTTATGGATCTGCTTGCCTGTATGTTGAAGTTCATGTATAAAATGATTTACGCATGTTCAAGGAAAGAAAGATTGGGTTCAAAATGATGTTTTTATGCTTCCAAGTGTTTTCCAGAAAAATATGGATACTGAGGATTCGAGTTTGATTCAAGTATGTTCATGAATGTTCTTCTTTCTGGTGAATGGTACCATTGGAATTTGACGCTATGTAATCGAATGTTGTTAGTCGAATCAGTATAAAGTCTAGTTTGATAGATAACAGCTGATAGCGTAGCTGTCGTTTTGATGTTTCAACACCAAGTTTAAAGTCAGCTTTTGGTTTCGAGAATTTCTCACATCAGCTGTTGCATCAGTTTTCATAAACAGTTGTTGTATTATTGAGTCATCATCTGTTGCATTTGTTTCGTAATCAGCTGTTGCATTTGTTCGTAACCAGCTGTTGCTTTAGTTTATATTCAGCTGTTGGTTTGTTCAACACCTGAAAGCCTTTGTTTAAGTTGTGTTGACGTCAGAGTTGACCAAATCAAGTCGTTGACAGCTGAGTTGACCTATCCTATTTCATAGTTACAACTATTCACTATTCAAACAGTATCCCAAGCCACGTCTGTTTCCTACTTCAACGACATAGTTTCATTTACTACGTCTGTTTCAAATGTTAACAGATATTCTTGTAGCTATTTTACGATAAACGTGAACAGTGAAGATATGTTTTGTTTCAAAGTACTATTCCATTTTGTTACGACTAATTTCATTTCAGCGATAAGCTCCCAGCAGTCGAATTCGATACTCAGTAAAGTTTTAAAATGGGAAGCGAGAGTTTTAAATGATGGAACCCAATGATGTTTAAAGAGATTTCATAGAAAGAAAGTATGTTAAAGGAACAAAAGTTTATTTTAAGGATTTATGGCATAGATAACAGACGGTCACCAAGGAGAAGGGTGAGTAGTCGTCCAGATGTTGGTTGCCCTTTCATATGAGCTATATGCTAGAACTGATATCAGAAGTCATTTTGATCAAAGTGCAACACGGACCTAAGGAGAGATTCTAAGCCATAAATCAAAAGAAAATGATATTGATGATGAGATCTGGGCTATTATCCCCTATCTCCAAGTTTATGAAAGAAAGAAATGTTTAAGAAATATTTACGAATGAATGATATGTTCATTAATGTTCCTTTAACTCAAGTTATGTATGTTTCAGATGTCTGCCTACGTTAAATGAATTCGTTATTACTCAGATTTTACTTGCTGAGCCCCTAGGCTCATTAGCTTTTAAAATGGCGCAGGTATGACAGCTGAGGAGCGAACAGGAGGTGAAAACTGATGGCAGCTGCTGGGTGTTGTGTTTATCAATGGACAGCATTTTCCGTGTCATAGCTGATGTTGTATTATATGTTAGGCATCTGTATTAGATCAATTACAACAGTTGTATATTCAAACAGAATCTCAGATGTTAAAACTCTCAATTGCAAAATTTATTTCAGAATCTGTTTTCCGCAAATGTTTTTAGTAGTTAGCGCGCAAGTGTGTGTCTGTCAGCTTTTGGTTGAGTTCGTGTTTCATTCTTTTAAGTTATAAGAAATACAGCTTATAACAAATTGTCTTTCAGCCCTTCTTTTTATTCGAAAATTTTTATTTCACCCCAAAATTCGTGATTCCCATGGGTTCGGGCGTCACATTTGACTTCTTCAACCCTTCGCTAAAAATCTATGGTTACTCCATATTTGGTTAACCAGTCCATACCCAATATCAGGTCAAAATCGGGCATAGGTAACACAATCAAGTCTGTAGACCCTTTATGCCCTTGTAGCCTAAGTTCAAGGTTGAGGAATATCCTATAGGTTAATAACTCTTTCCCCGAAGGTACAGTCGCACAGTATCCTACTGCTAATAGTCCTGGTTGTGTGAGACCTGGAAATTGTATTAAGGATTAATTGTTGAATTAATCGGGTTTTAGTGATTTCTAGTGATTCAGATTTCATTTTGAATGTTTGGGTTACATTTTCGGGTCGGGAATCACATTTGGAACAATTCTGGAAATTTTTATATTTTCGAAATTTTGGTGAAATCTGGTAGCAGCTTTGATGACGTAAGCATCGCGTGTTAACGTTGTGTGGATGACGTAAGCGTTGCTGGTTTGAGAGATCTGTTCGAAGTTTGTGAAATCTGGGCGCTTAGCGTTGTGTCGCGTTTTTCTTCATACGCCGTCGTTTCATGAGATCTGTTTTACGCTAAGGTGTAGAGATCTGGTTCTAGCGTGTTTTTTTAAGGCTTGAAACGCTGTCGTTTGGATAAGTAAGAACGGTGTCGTTTTGGTTAGCGCGAGTTGGAGAGATCTGGTATAGCGTTTGCGTGAGATCTGTTGTGTTGCGAGTTGTGAGAACAGATGTTAACGATTGGTCAACTCTCCTGTAGCGCGTTCCAGCGTTTAGAGTTGTGATCAGATCTACTGACGTGGAGCGTTGGATTCAGATTTGATGACGTGTTCAGAATTCTCCCGCGTTTGTGCTTAGTGCTCCAGACTTCACCGTGGCGCTGTGCGTTGTTGAGTTTCCAGCTTTCAGTGTCCAGCTTTTAGCGCTAGCATTCAGATTTCACCTGTGAGACGTCGTTTTGGTTCCCGCGTTGTTTGTGTTCAGATTTCACCGTGTTTTAGCGCATGCGTTGGTTTTTGTGGAATCTGTTGTGCATTTAGAAGTCTTGAAAGCTTTTTCTGTCGGTGGGCATTTTATTCAGACTTCTCGCGTGTATATATTGGAAGCTTTGGCCTTCAATTTTTGAGAAAAACAGAATCCATACTTAGCAAATATTTCTCTCGACTTCGTTCTCTGTTCTCAAACCCTCGACTACTGTTCACCGTGAACTTCTGCGATAGATTCCCGTCGATTCCGGCCACCGTTTTTCACGTTCGAGGTAGCATTGGATTCCTCTTGGCAAGCTCTATCATCTCATACCCATTTTGGAGGCTATAATTAGCTGGAGCAAAAGCACGAAGCTTCTGTGTGTGCGTGCTTTTCGTGCGGGTGCAGGTAGCCTTTTGGTTTAGTTGTTGAATCTTGCTCCTAGCCTTGTTTTAAGCTTCCTAGTTAGTTGTTTGGGTAGGATTGAGGGCTGGATTGTGTATGAATTTCCAGCCGTGAACTTTAGTGGTTGGCCGTGAGTTTTATGGTGAAATGCCGTGGGTTTTGCAGGCTTCCATCAGATCTCATGGGCCTTGTTGTGGTGAGCGTTTAGCAGAATTAAGGTACGTATTCGAGCTTGTTACAGCGTGAGGTTGGCATGAGTAAATGCAGTGATGGCTGTTTGTTGTTTACGTGTATGGCTGCCAGTGTTTAATGCTTGTTGTTATATGCATACACGCACTCGCATCACTTGCATTTCATATCTCAGTTATATCGTACCTTGTACTTCGGCAGTTGTGCCTTGTTGTATTGCTGTTGCTTCTTACCAGGTAGCGAGGGCGAGCGGCAATACCGCACTCTCATCTCCCTGCTGGGATGTGTTAGCCCCTATGCGCCGAGTGGCTAACTACCACAGTTCATAGGTTGGGCAACATCAGGTGGAGTGATTGATGCACCTGGTATTGGTGAGCGAGTAGGGGTGAGTG
>KQ996473.1:203595-215724 GCA_001598015.1 Dorcoceras hygrometricum
GGATTCACCGCTCGCAGACATGCGTGGATATCCTATGCTATCTGAGGTACTAGAAGTGTTTTAGGTAAATGTATTTACCTAGTTACACTCGCGATGTCACTATTCGATCTCCGAGATGTATGCATAGCTATCGGATCTATAGCGACTCTCGATTTACCAATGGTCGTTGATCTGATCGGGATATATGGATTGAAAGGACCGTACTGTACGCTAACCACGATCAACTGGTTCTTGCAGGCACTATGAGTGATACCTAGGGGATCATGGGGCGATGTTGCTAGACGCTCTTACCATGATCCGATGGGCAAGTCCGGAATTGTGATTCCGGAACCACAATGGTTGTGGGCCCACGGCTAGCTGTATCCCTGAACCATTGAGGGTCACACAAGTACTGGATTCGAGATTCCCGCACGGATACTCAGCTCAATGTGTTGAGCATACGAAGAGGATTTTGGGGAGTGCGACTTCCTAAAAGTCAACAGGGGTCAAATCGCGATTTTCCGCTGTTGAGGGGAAAAACGGTCATTTTGCACTGTGGTTCTGAAAAATGGTTTTTCAGATCATAGTATTCAGTTTTGGAAACTGAGTCGATCCGTCCAATCTGATCGGCGATCGGAGTTACGATGAAGTCTCGGTGATGGGGATGAACCGAATGTTCATCCGTTGGACCCGGGCCCGTTGGGCCGGATCCAAATCCATCACTAAGTCTATTTAATATAGACTTAGGAGACATAATCAAAACACTTGAAACTCTTAACCCTAAACCTAGAGCCAAAAACCGCCGCCTCCCTTCTCTCAAAAGACGCCGCCGCCGCCGCCGCTAGTCGCCGCCGCCGCCGCCGTTCGTCGGAAGTTGTTCCGGCCAATCTTTCGAGGAGAGTCCGTCTGCGCCGATCTATTCAGGCCTTCTAGTGCAGGCAGATGAAGGAATCCCGTCTTCGGTCGTGGACCTGATTGACGTTGTCTACCGCAATCTACCGTGAAGTGCCGGTTTCCTCGAGAAACTGGTCGGAGCCAGGCACGAGTTGCCAGCAAGGTAGTGATCTAAACGCTCTATTAATGTCATAGATTTGTTTATGGTTTTTATTGTATTGATCGTCTCCCGGCAATCTTTGTTCTTCCGCTGCCTCGCCGGGAGGCGTAATCCGGATCCGCCGCGGTTCCCCCAACAGTGGTATCAGAGCCAAGGTTTTCGGATCTGATAAATACAGTACTACCTTATTGTATCTAACTTTCAATTTTTCAGAATCGAAACGAAGAAAAATCGACATCGCATAGGCCACGGCGCCGCTGCGCATGGCGGCGCCTCATCATCTTCGCCGCGCGCACGAGCGCACGCGACGCCTGCACGCTGTCCGTGCAAGGCGCGCGACCGCTGGCCATGTCCAGCTTAATCGGTTGCGAGTGTTGGGCGCCGTGTCGCGCATGGATCTCGGCCGCAGTCCGCGCGTTGTCGCGCCTCCTGTCGTGCGCTGGCCGCGCGATTGGCACGATGCGGATCTGATCAATACAGTATTGCCCTATGTGTCAAATCTTAATTTTTAAGATGGAAAATGAAATCACGGAAGCAAGCCGCCGGGCCGCCACCATGTGCGGCGGCGACCACCACGTCGCGCGCGCGCTATGGCGCGCGCGACACCATCGCGCGCTGGCCGCGCGATGGACACTCTCACGTCGCGCGCTGGCCGTGCGACAGGAGCAAGGTGGCCGGACGATTGCGCTATGGCTGGCCGCTGGATTGCGCACGTCTCCGCCGCTGGTTGTCGCATGCTGGCCTGCTGCCCACGCGCGCTCGTCACGCGAGAGGCGGCGACTGGCCACGTGCTGGCCGCGCAGATTGTGCCGCCCGTTGTAGCGTCGCTCCACTCGATGCTGCGCGCCATGGCCGGACGTAGGGGCGCTGCTGGTCGACGCTTCCTGGGCGCTGGTTGCGCGACGATGCGCGCTGGCCGGGCGATGGGCGCGCGACGTTGCGCGCGGCCGTGCGTCGCACTTGGCGTGGCGTCGTGCGCTGCCGCCGCGATTTTTCCGTGGTGGCGGCGCCGCCGGCCGGCCGCCACTCCCGCGAAGCTCCGGCGATGTTGTGACGGCTGATTTCTTCTAGGGTTTGGTTCGGGCCTGTCCCGGGCAGCCCGTGAAGTTTTCGGGCCGGTATTCGATGTCGGGCCCGTTTTGGTCGATTTTGAAATTTTGAGATTTTTGGGCCTAAAATTGTTTGAAGCCCAATATGATATAATTAAAATTAGCAAAATGTTATTTTAATTGTAAAATATGATTCTATAATGAAATATGATTTTGTTGATTAAAATTTGATTTTATCGACAAAAATACGATTTTATTATAAAATGCGATTTTATGATTAAAATATGATTTTGCGATAAATAATTAGATTATTTAATTTATGCATGTTAATTGGATTATCTGCATGATTGGGATGATCGAGAGTCGTGCCCAATTTGTTAGGTGTATGCGATAGGTTTTTGTGATTCGGTTTGTAAATATTTTGATTATCATTTAAAGTGGGCCTGTTTGTGGCCCGTTCCCACCCCTTGATAAATTTATCCCTTGTATGTCATGGTAAATTTAAATGTAAAGTTACTAGATTTAGTGGGAGGACATCCGAAGACGGTGGAGATGACGATCAAGATATTGAAAACCGAAGATCTGTAAAACCGGAAGCATTGTAATAGGATTGCATTGCATTTCATTACCCCTAGGATTGGACCCAGGTCCGTGACTGGCAACCAAGGACCGCATAGCTCTCGCGATCGATCATCCCAATGTTTCTTTATATATGTTGATATATAGTTTAATTGAATCCGCATGATGCATGTTTTAAATTTGATTTAAGATAAATGCATGAGACCAAAGTTTTTCAAAATTAAAATCCCTCGTTCTAAATATGATTTAAAACTTATATCAAGATAAAACGTTTATTCGATAAACTAAAGGGTATTTAAAATTGTTTAAATTTCCCTACCTTCCATCAACAATGGGTGTACGTCGATGCTACCCGTATACATGGCCCGGCTCATATTATTGAGGGGGTCATGTATGCCGGAAAGCTGTCCACGCCATTGACAATTGTTGTGAGTCGGTGGGAACTCCCTTTAACATTGGCTCATATTATTGGGGACGTTAAGGGTACCGTCCTTCACGACTCGACATTGATGGGTCATCTTGACACGTGATAGTAAACGGCGTCATATAATTGGGCCCTTACTGGACGTGAGGTGAATACATGGAGGTTGCACCGGTTGCAATCGGAAACTACCTTTTGGGGGTCATGGATGGTTGATATTATTCGGGTCCATGATCGCTTGATTGGGCTCCGTGTACCCATTAAAGAAACCTGTTTTCTCGATTTCATTAGAGGGTGGTGAAATCGTTAAAATAGTGGGAGGGTAATTCATAAAACTTAACGACCATGTTTTATGTCTTAGCGTTTATTTTATATATAGTTAGTGATGTATGTCTGTTTTCCTTTTCAGTATTACTGCTTATAAAATGGTTTCGATGAAAAACCCACTCGCTGCTATACTGGATAGCAACAGGTTCACCGGTCTGAACTACCAAGACTGGCTCCGCAACCTCAATCTTGTATTGGCTTCGGAGAAGCTCCTCTATACGATAGAGAAGTGCCCTCCGGAGGAAACCCCTGCCGATATCAGCCCCGAGGAGCTGATTACGCTTAACCAATGGCGGGACGACGAGGTTAAAGCTCGATGCTATGTGATGGCATCGATGTCCAACGAAATGCAACGGCGCTTTGAGAAGACAAAGTATGCTTCTGCCATACTCTTTCATCTCAAGGAACTGTACGGGGAGAACTCTCGACATGAGAGGTTCACGGCTGTCAAGGAGCTTATGACAAGCCGCATGCGCGATGGGACTTCGGTCCGCGAGCATGGGGTTCGTATGATTGGGCTCATTGAAAAGCTGTCGGGCCTTGATATCGCACTTCCACATGAACTGTCGGTGGATATACTTCTCCTCTCGCTGCCCGCTGCATTTGACCCCTTTGTGGTCAACTTCAACATGAACAAGCTGGAAGCCACCCTCGAAGAGGTGGTTAACATGCTTGTAGTGTTTGAAGGGACCATAAAGAAGGACAAACCCGTCCTCCTTCTGGGCTCTTCTTCCTCTGCGAAGAAGGGGCCCAGACGCAAGAGCAAGAAGCGTTCTGCTCCTGCGAAGGAGGAAAAGTCCGCCAAGAAGCCGAAGGCAAAGGCTTCCAAGCCAAACAAGTCTGAGGATGTTTGCCACCACTGCCACAAGGCTGGGCATTGGAGGAGGAACTGCAAGGAGTACCTCGAGCAGTTGCGAACTGCGAAAGGTATGTTCTATATTGAAATAAATATGTCTCTTAATTTGACTTCTTGGGTACTTGATACCGGATGTGGATCTCATATCTGCAATGATTTGCAGGTGATGACAAGAAGCCGACGTATTAGAGAGGGTGAGACCCACTTGAGGCTTGGCAATGGAGCAAGAGTTGCTGCTATAGCTATAGGAGATGTTTACTTATTTCTGTCTTCTGATTTTAAGTTGTTACTGAGAAACGTTTTATTTATTCCCGAATTAAAAAGAACATTATTTCTGTTTCTATGCTTGATAGTGATGGATATTCTTGTATGTTTGCTAATTCGATTTGCAATATTTACAAGAATGAATTTTTAATCGGAATTGGGGAACGCGAAAACGATTTATACACCTTAAAATTAAAAGACGTTCCAACTCGCGATGTCGAAGCACATACAACAACGATTAAACGGAAACAAGATAACTTGAACCCAGCACAACTTTGGCACGCTAGGCTAGGTCATGTTTCTCTACGTAGGATGAACAGGTTAGTTAGGAGTGACATGTTTGATCTGTCAGACATTAACTCCCTACCGACTTGTGAGTCTTGTCTAAAGGGAAAGATGACTAAGCAACCCTTCAAGGGCAAGGGTGAGCGTGCTCAAGGCCTATTGGATTTGATCCATACTGATGTGTGCGGCCCGTTTAGTATTGGTACTAAATATGGTCACACATACTTCATCACCTTTACCGACGATTACTCTAGGTTTGGGTACTTGTACTTAATGAAGCACAAGTCTGAATCCTTTGAAAGGTTCAAAGAATTCAAAGCTGAAGTAGAAAATCAATTAGGAAAAAGTATTAAAGCACTTCGATCTGATCGAGGTGGTGAATACTTGAGCGCTGAATTTCAAGACTATCTGAAAGAGAATGGGATTCTCGCACAGTGGACCCCTCGGGCCACACCACAGCTCAATGGTGTAGCGGAGCGTCGTAATCGGACCTTGTTGGACATGGTTCGATCTATGATGAGCTTCACTGAACTTCCTACCTCGTTTTGGGGCTATGCGCTCGAAACGACGGTAATGTTGTTGAACAATGTCCACACCAAGGCAGTGGATAAGACCCCATATGAGATATGAATGGGCAAACCACCCAAGTACTCATACATGAGGATTTGGGGATGTCCTGCTTACGTGAAGCAGACAGTGGGAGATAAGCTGGATACGAGATCCATCTTATGCTACTTCATTGGGTATCCAAAGAATTCCATTGGATACTACTTCTACTATCCGAGCGAAACAAAAGTGTTTGTTTCTAGGAATGCCACCTTTATGGAAAGGGAATTTCTACTTGATAGAAAGGGCAAAATAGTAGAACTCGAAGAGGTTCGAGATCCAGTCGAAATACCAGGTGAGTCTCCCGCACCTGCAGAGCCAATACCAGAAATGGTCGCACCTAGGAGATCCGAAAGGGTTCCTAGGGCTCCTGAGAGATATGATTTTCTCCTTGAAGATGATCAAGGTGATCAAGTTGTTGGATATGATCCAAGAACTTTCAAGGAGGCAATTTCCGATGCTGATTCTAATTTGTGGCTTGAAGCACTGCAGTCTGAGTTTGACTCAATGCATGCTAACCAAGTTTGGACTCTTGTTAATCCTCCCGAAGGAATTGTTCCTATTGGGTGCAAATGGGTATACAAGAGGAAACTTGGGCCTGATGGTAAGGTAATGACCTACAAGGCGCGACTGGCCGCGAAAGGTTACACTCAAAGGCAAGGTGTTGACTATGATGAAACCTTCTCGCCAGTCGCAATGTTCAAGTCAATTAGAATCTTGTTAGCCATAGCCACATGGTACGACTATGAGATATGGCAAATGGATGTGAAAACTGTGTTCCTTAATGGAAACATTAAGGAAGAGATCTATATGACGCAGCCTGAGGGTTTCACATCTGTTGGAAGCGAGCATAAGGTATGCAAGCTTCAGATATCGATCTTGTTGGGATTGGTCCGGATCCACACCCCGGCAGGCAGCGGAAGAATAAAATAGAGTACCGGGATGCGATCAATACGAAAAATTAAACAGTTCTACGTATCAACATACATAGGGTGTTTTAACGAGTTACCTGTCTGGCACTTGTGCCTGGCTCCAACCGGTGTTTCAAGAACCCGGCGCTTCTCGGTTGATTGCGGAATCCTATATTCTTGGAATACAGATCTATCGGGATAGATCTAAACGGATGCTCGGACTCACCCAAGCTACCTACATCGATACCATACTTAAGAGGTTCTCTATGGAAGAGTCCAAGAGAGGACACCTACCTATGTGCCACGGGGTCACTCTATCTAAGTCTATGTATCCAAAGACTGATGAGGAGATAGAGAGTATGACACGTGTGCAATATGCCTCGGCAATAGGTAGTATTATGTATGGCATGATCTCCACTAGACCGGATGTCGCATATGCTCTGAGTGTCACGAGCCACTACCAGGCCAACCCCGGCCAATTGCATTGGAGGGCTGTGAAGGATATTCTTAAGTACTTGCGAAGGACTAAGAATATGTTCATGGTCTATGGGGGTGGTGAACTGAAACTGGAAGGCTACACTGATTCTAGCTTCCAGTGTGACGTGGATGATTCAAAATCAACCTCTGGATTTGTATTCATGCTCAATGGTGGTGCTGTCTCTTGGAAGAGTTCCAAGCAAGACACCAGCGCGGATTCAACCACTGAGGCTGAGTACATCGCAGCATCAGCTGCTGCCAAGGAGGCCGTTTGGATAAAGAATTTCGTCCAAGAGTTGGGCGTCATTCCTAATGGAGTTGGTCCAGTCCCGGTGTACTGCGACAACACGGGTGCCGTTGCACAAGCAAAGGAGCCTAGGTCTCACCAAATATCCAAACACATACTGAGAAAATACCACATAATCCGGGATATTGTGGCTAGAGGTGACATAGCAGTTGAGAGAGTCGCCTCTGCGGACAACGTTGCTGATCCACTTACGAAGCCCTTTCCTGGACCGTTGTTTGAAAAACATCGCGAAACAATGGGACTGCATCTGATGAGTAGTTGGCTTTAGGGCAAGTGGGATATTGTTAGAGTAGATGCCCAACTAGCCAACTTGTGGCGTGTGGGTTTATAGACTCTTGTATGAAACAATCTTTATATATGTATTCGCATTTATTTATATGACATTCTTTACTTTCATTGTGTTGTATGATGATTAACAATTGCGTTGAGTAAAGACCTAGAATACACCGAAGTGTATGTTAGATGTGATAGTGGGTGCGATGACTATCATGAAACACATATAATAGTCACTGTGTATTCTGAACATGTTCCTAGTCGATTGGGCCGTCAAAATGAGGATAAGGCCACCCGAGCTAGAGACTAGTATCTGCGATGCGAAGTACCATGTTTCATTGGTAGGGAACATTGTGATGTTCTGAGCATGCAGATAGATAGTGACCTGGTGATCTATCGAACTACCCTCGTTCGGACTTTCCAAGTGGTTACCATTTGTCGAGTGGATAAGTCCGAGGTCTTGGTTGTACTGATTAGTCCTCACGACTTGAAACGTCATTGAGACTCTACATGATAGGCGTCTCACTTTGACCCGTTTGCCGACTCTCTTGGGGTCATAAGGCGTCGGGATTGGGTGAGACCCCGATGCATGTAGGATTCGATGTATCGTTGTCTAGGATTCACCGCTCGCAGACATGCATGGATTTCCTATGCTATCTGAGGGGATAATAGTGTATAAATCTCTGGCCATAGTACTAGAAGTGTTTTAGGTAAATGTGTTTACCTAGTTACACTCGCGATGTCACTATTCGATCTCCAAGATGTACGCATAGCTATCGGATCTTTAGCGACTCTCGATTTACCAATGGTCGTTGATCTGATCGGGATATATGGATTGAAAGGACCGTACTGTACGCTAACCACGACCAACTGGTTCTTGCAGGCACTATCAGTGATACCTAGGGGATCATGGGGCGATGTTGCTAGATGCTCTTACCATGATCCGATGGTCAAGTCCGGAATTGTGATTCCGGAACCACAATGGTTGTGGGACCACGGCTAGCTGTATCCCTGAACCATTGAGGGTCACACAAGTACTGGATTCGAGATTCCCGCATGGATACTCAGCTCAATGTGTTGAGCATACGAAGAGTATTTTTGGGAGTGTGACTTCCTAAAAGTCAACAGGGGTCAAATCGCGATTTCCCGCTGTTGAGGGGCAAAACGGTCATTTTGCACTGGGGTTCTGAAAAATGGTTTTTCAGATCATAGTATTCAGTTTTGGAAACTGAGTCGATCCGTCCGATCTGATCGGCGATCGGAGTTACGATGAAGTCTCGGTGATGGGGATGAACCGAATGTTCATCCGTTGGACCCGGGCCCGTTGGGCCGGATCCAAATCCATCACTAAGTCTATTTAATATAGACTTAGGAGACTTAATCAAAACACTTGAAACTCTTAACCCTAAACCTAGAGCCAAAAACCGCCGCCTCCCTTCTCTCAAAAGACGCCGTCGCCGCCGCCGTTCGCCGGAAGTTGTTCCGGTCAATCTTTCGAGGAGAGTCCGTCCACGCCGATCTCGTCAGGCCTTCTAGTGCAGGCTGACGAAGGAATCCCGTCTCCGGTCGTGGACCTGATTGACGTTGTCTACCGCAACTACCGTGAAGTGCCGGTTTCCTCGAGAACTGGTCGGAGCCAGGCACGCGTTGCCAGCAAGGTAGCAATCTAAACGCCCTATGAATGTCATAGATTGATTTGTTTATAGAATTGTATTGATCGTCTCCCAGCCAAAATTTTGTTCTTCTGCTGCCTCGTCGGGAGGCGTGATCCGGATCCGCCGCGGTTCCCCAACAGTGGTATCAGAGCGAAGGTTCGGATCTGATCAATACAACTGTGCCTTATTGTATCTAACCTTTGATTTTCAGATCGAGATCAAAAGAAAACTTTTAAAATTGGCCGTGGCGCCGCCGCGCATGGCGGCGCCCCAACCCCCCACCGCCGCGCATATGAGCATGCGCGCGATCGCGCGCTAGCCGCACGATGGCCGGCCGATAGGCCAGCATCCTTGCACAAACTGTTGCGCCATGAAAGGGCACTGCTTCGTGCATGATTGTGTGAGCACGAGGCCTGACATTTTTGGTAGAGCTTAAGCTGGGATAAGCTCAATTTCTTTGATCACACTCGAGTCTAGGCACAGTGTTGTGTGTTGCATGTGCTTGACTTATGTGACTTACGTGCTGCATATGTATGTTATCTGCTTTATATACTATATCTGTTCTGTTTTTCCTTATCCTGTTGAGTGTATTTTAGATGCCGCCTAGACGTCGTGGTAGAGGTAGGGGCGACGATCAGTATAGTGATCCTAGTCATACTCATGAGAGTAGCGAAGAAGGGGAAGCTGAGGCTCCGCCGGCTCCGGTGGAGAGAATGGATGTTGTTATAGCTCGGTTTCAAAGGATGAACCCTCCTATCTTTAATGGAGACGAGTCGAGTGAGGATGCTGATTCGTGGCTCCATAACGTCATTCATCTTTTTGATCGGGCTCGGTATGATTATGGACTCCGGTTGAGGTTAGTGGCCTTGTTGCTGAGGAAGGCCGCAGAGCGCTGGTGGCGAGGCGCGTCTAGTACCTTAGTGGAGACTGGAGTTGGTATCACTTGGGACACTTTCTGTGAGACCTTCAGGCAGGAGTATATCCCCGATTCGTATGTGGCTGCCCGTGAGCGGGAGTTTGAGTTTTTAGAGCAGGGCTCGATGACTGTGTGCGAGTATGCTCGCAAGTTTTCTGCGTTGTTGGCTTATGTTCCGCATGTTGCTGGCCGGGAGAGGGCCAAGAGTACTAGATTCGTGGAGGGCTTGAATGAAGAATTGTACCAGAGTGTCTTGACGAGCAAGACCAAGACGTATGCTGAGGCCGTTGATAGTGCTATCAACATTGAGGAGGGCATGAGGAGCCGTCGTACGCGTAGAGCGCAGGTAGCGCAGGCAGTGCAGAGTGGTAGACCTGTTGGTCAGGGAGCTCAGTCGTCTCAGAGTTCTCAGTCCGCTCATTATCCCCAGCAGCAGCAGCAGGTGGCTCAGCAGTCCGGCCGCCAGAGGTTTCGACCCCACGGTCAGCAATTCAAGAAAAAGTCTGGTTCAGGGTCTTCCGGTTCAGGCAGCTCGAGTAGCAGCGGTTCTCGGGCGGAGTTTTGTGGCTTTTGCGGTGGAAAGCATCCTTCCACGCAGTGTGTAGGTGTGCAGGGCTCCTGCAACCTTTGTGGTCAGTACGGGCATTTTGCGAGAGTGTGTCCGTCAGCTGGATCACAGCAGACCGCGGCCCAGCCTCAGGGTCGTTGTGAGGATTGAGAATTTGGATTAGTGATTAATTGATTGGATTTGGGATTAATCGCGTGTGTTTGAGTAATTTGCGTAAGGTTTGAAGTTTTTTGCTGAATTCGGAAGCAGTATCGTTATTCTAAGAATGTGAAATATCGATTTTTGGTGAAGTCAACGCTGGTCAAAGTTACTGTAGCTCCTGCTGGTGGAATTGGAATCAGCAGATATGGTGACATCAGCGTGACGCATGAATTGCTGCTGATTTTGGTAACGAATTGAAGTTGCTGCTGGCAGACATTGCGCGTAGCGTGATATTGAGCGAGGAGGTGACGCGTGTTAGTCAATATTTTGGAGCGTTGACTATTAGATTCAGCAGATGCGTGTATGAAGCGTTCAGCAGATGAGTTGAGAATTAGTCGCAAGTGCTATCGATAGATTTGATGACGTAGGCGTGACGTAATACTTGCTGCTGGTAGTATTTGCGTTAGACTGGTTGCTGCTGATCAGCAGGCGCGCTTGTGCGAGAGCGTTGAAGCGGCGTCGTTTGAATAAGTGCAAACGCTGCGTTTTGAGCTTCGAGTTTGAGAGATCAGCTGTTGGCAGCTTTGTTTACGTAATCAAAGTGATGTCGTTTGGATTAGTAGATGCGGTGTCGTTTTGAAAGTTTTTGTGCGATTGATTGCTTTTCGTTGCTGCTGAATTTTTCGAAGGGAAAAGAGAAGATTGCTGCTGATAGACCTCTGCTGAACTCTTCGTTAGATTTTAGTGAATCAGCAGGCGAGAATTTGAGAAGTATTTATAGAAGTGTTGATCGACACTTAGAATTATTTTGAGCCAGATATTTCTTATCTCTTCTTCTCCAAACCCTCGTCGACTACTGTTCATCGTCTCTTTCTTTCGCGATTTCACGTTGATTCCGACCTCTGTTTTTAGAGTACTTGGTAGCATTGGAAACCTCTTGAGAAGACTTTTCTTTTCCTAACCAATTTTGGAAGCTGTGTTGAGTTGGAACGAGAACACGAAGCTGCTGAGTTGAGCAGTAAGTTGCGTCGTGAGTTTCTATTCTTTGGGTGAGCCTTCTTTCGTTGATTTGAGCTAAGATATTAGGTATCTTTGGCAGATTTAAGCTTCTAGGAAATTTGAAGGGTAATTGTCGAGGAAGCTTCAAAGGCAGTGAGCTTGAATTGTTGCTGGAATTGTCTTTGTTGAGAATCTGTTAGGTAATTCGAAGAAGGAAGGTACGATTGAGCAGCCCTTAGCAGCTGAGCGTGAACATGGCTAGTTTTCAATGTTGTGAATTACGTGAAATTGAATTGTGGAATCGATTGAGTTACATTCTGTTTTACGTATTGTGCATTGTATGCTTTATGCATTGATATTGAATGGCATTCACGCATACATCTTGAGCCTGAATTGACAGATTGTTTTGACTACCTGATTGGGTGCCACGTTGTGACTGGCCGACTGTTGAGTCGTGTCCGA
>KQ996473.1:215801-259161 GCA_001598015.1 Dorcoceras hygrometricum
ATTTTGTTTTGTTTGGGTCTGTGTTGCCCATTTGCAGGAGCTCTAGGTTATCAAGCTGGACCGAGTGGAAGTTCAGCTGGCCGATCCCCGCGTCCTTGAGTCCCAGTCTATATATATATATGATATGTATTGAACCGGGGGATGCCCCGCG
Source organism: Dorcoceras hygrometricum (assembly GCA_001598015.1). Lineage (NCBI taxonomy): Eukaryota > Viridiplantae > Streptophyta > Magnoliopsida > Lamiales > Gesneriaceae > Dorcoceras > Dorcoceras hygrometricum. The sequence goes on from KQ996473.1 coordinate 215,953, forward strand.
TTATCATGTATCGGGGATTTATATTTTTGAATTATACTTGTTGTGTGGGAATTGAATCAACTCGTATTTTAATATTGCTATTTTGAATGTATGATTTGAAGTTTAGGCCCATGGTATTTCGAAAAATTTTTAAGCCCTGATTTTAAGCTTCCGTGATTATGCGCTTGTTTTGTGTTAATTGTTAGTAATTAGCACGGGGCCTGACAGTCGTGGAGGTCAGTCTAGGGGCCGTTCTCAGCAGTTTCAGCAGCCCCGTTTGGGTGAGACTCAGTTTAGACCGTTTCAGCAGCCTGGCCCTTCGCGCTTTGGGCAGCCGTCTCATCCTTTCTTCCCAGGACCCCAGCATGCCCAGGTTAACGCTATCACGAGGGAGCAGGCCGAGGAGACACCGAGCCGAGTGATTGGAGGTACATGTCTTGTCTTTAAATTTCCTGCTCGTGTGTTGTTTGACACCAGTGCATCGCATTCGTTTATTGTTGAGCATGGTCTATGTACCGTTCCTTTGCGTGATTCTGTTTCTATTTCTACCCCTGGTGGTGTGAGCCTGTTCTCCCAGGAGGTTTTGTTGGATGGTGTGTTGCGGTTTGGTGAGCATGTTTTGTTAGCAAACTTGATCCGTTTAATGCTTTGGTATTTTGATTGCATAGTTGGAATGGATGTGCTGTCCAACTATAGGGCCTCCGTGGACTGCTTCCATGGGATTGTGCGCTTTAGGCCTTTGTCTGGCGAGAAGTGGGACTTCTACGGCCAGGATTCACGATCGAAGATTCCGTTGGTTTCCGTGATGGAGATGTTTAGCTTGTTGTCTTTGGGAAATGCTGGCTTTATGATCTACGCTTTGGATGCGTCTTCTTCTTCCAGTGTTCAGCTTAATGACGTTCCCGTGGTGCGACACTTCCCCGACGTGTTTCCGGAGGAGATTCCTGGTTTTCCTCCGAGACGGGAGATAGACTTCAGCATAGAGCTGGTGCCTGGCACAGCTTCGATTTCTCGTGCCCCGTATCGTCTGGCGCCTGCGGAGTTGAGAGAACTCAAGGTATAGTTAGATGAATTGCTGGAGAAAGGTTTTATCTGACCCAGTATGTCACCGTGGGGAGCGCCCATATTGTTTGTAAAGAATAAGGATGGCTCAATGCGGATGTGCATTGATTTTCGCCAGTTAAATAAAGCCACTGTTAAGAATAAGTACCTGTTACCAAGGATCGACGATCTGTTTGACCAGTTGCAAGGGTCCGCTATTTACTCGAAGATTGATCTTAGTTCCGGGTACCATCAACTCAGAGTGAGGGAACAAGATGTCGCGAAGACTGCGTTTCGTACGAGTTACGGACATTTTGAGCTTTTGGTGATGCCGTTTGGGTTGACCAACGCTCCTGCAGTCTTTATGGATCTGATGAACCGGGTTTTTAGAGAGTTCATAGACCAGTTTGTAATTGTTTTTATTGACGACATCTTTGTTTACTCTAAGACTCCGAGGGAGCACAAGGAGCACTTGGAAATGGTTCTTCAGAGGTTGAGAGAGCAGCAGTTGTATGCGAAATTTTCCAAGTGCGAGTTTTGGTTAGATCGCGTGGTATTTCTGGGTCATGTCATTTCAGCGGATGGCATTTCTATGGATCCCAGTAAAGTGGATGCTGTTTTGAACTGGGAGTGACCGAGAAATGTGTCTGAGATTCACAGTTTCTTAGGTCTGGCTGGCTATTATCGTCGCTTCATAGAGGGATTCTCTAGTATAGCGAAGCCGATGACCCAATTGACCCAGAAGGATAGGCGGTTTGTTTGGACTGAGCAGTGTGAGAATGTGTTTCAACTGCTCAAGGAAAAGTTCATGTGTTGGCTCTGCCGTCCGGTTCAGGTGGTTTCGTTGTTTGTTCTGACGCTTCGCTTAGTGGATTGGGTTGTGTGTTGATGCAGAATGGTAGAGTCATTGCGTATGCCTCGGGGCAGTTGAAACCGCACGAGACTCATTACCCAGTTCATGATTTGGAGTTAGAAGCGGTGGTCTTTGCGTTAAAGATCTGGCGTCACTACCTGTATGGCGAGCAGTTTGTGGTGTACTCCGACCACAAAAGTTTGCAGTATCTGTTTTCGCAGCCTGACTTGAACATGAGACAGCGTCGGTGGATGGAGCTGCTTAAGGACTTTGATTGTGAGATTAAATTCCAGCCTGGGAAGTCGAACGTAGTGGCTTATGCTTTGAGCAGGAAGGCTAGTGAGATGCTTGCATCGTTATACATCTCCAAGGACCAAGAGCATCTTAACACTACGGGTCGGAGATTTTACCCGGCTGAGGATTGTGTGATGGTTTCATCGTTCCAAGTGAAACCGCAGATTGTTTCCAGCATTCGAGCAGCTCAGAGGACCGATCCATCTATCCACGAGTTGAAGATGAAAGTCAGAGCTGGCGAACTTGAGGACTATTCTGTCTCGTTCGATGGTTGTTTGCGTTTCCGGGGCAGGTTGGTTGTGCCCAATTTGATTGATTTGAAGGAGGAGATCCTTCGTGAGGCGCATTGCAGCAGACATAGTGTTCATCCTGGTGCACAGAAGATGTACCATGCTTTGAAGCCGCACTTTTGGTGGGCTGGACTGAAGAGTGACGTTGCTGGTTTTGTCGCTCGTTGTTTGAACTGCCAGATGGTAAAGGCCGAAAGGATGAGACCTGGTGGTCTGTTGCAGAGTTTGGAAGTGCCCCAATGGAATTGGGAGCACATTGCGATGGATTTCATGATGCATCTGCCTCGTTCCAGCCGAGGATGCGACGCTATTTGGGTAGTTATCGACCGTTTGTCGAAGTCTGCACACTTCATTCCCTATGGGATGACCTTCTCGTTGAAGAAGATGACGAAGCTGTACGTTGATTTTGTTGTTAGACTGCATGGTGTGCCTGTTTCAATCGTTTTTGACCGAGATCCGAGGTTTACTTCCCGTTTTTGGAAGAGTTTACAAACAGCTTTGGGAACCAGATTGGAGATGAGCACCGCGTATCACCCCCAGACAGATGGCCAATCTGAGCGAACTATCCAGACGTTGGAGGATATGTTGCGTGCTGTTGTGTTGGATTTCGGAGGTAGCTGGCAAGACGCGTTGTATTTGGTCGAGTTTTCGTATAATAACAGCTACAAAGTGACGATTGGTATGGCGCCTTTTGAGGCTTTGTATGGCAGGAAGTGCAGATCGCCGGTATGTTGGGAAGAAGTGGGGGAGAATCAGTTATCTGCCCCAGACTTTGTGCAGCAAATGAAATATCATGTCGATCTAATTAGACAGCGAATGAAAGCTGCCCAGGATCGCCAATCCAGTTATGCGAATAAGAGGCGTCGACCTCTTGAGTTTCAGGTTGGTGATCGTGTATTTCTCAAGGTTTCTCCGTTTCGCAGTGTGATGCGCTTTGGACGCAAGGGAAAGTTAGCCCCTCGTTACGTTGGTCCGTATGAGATTGTTGAGAGGATTGGCCCTTTAGCGTATCGGTTGTTGCTGCCGTCAGAGTTGTCTTCTCTACATGACGTCTTTCATATTTCCATGTTGAGGAAGTATGAGCCAGATCCGTCTCATGTGCTTGGAACTGATGAGGTGGAGCTAGAACAGTCGTTGAGTTATCAAGAATATCCTTTGCAGATCCTTGGCAGAAAAGAGAAACAGTTGAGGAATAAGACCATTCCGTTGGTAATGGTACAGTGGAGCAAACATGGAAGGGAAGAAGCTACTTGGGAGCTGGAAGAAAAGATGCAGCGAGAGTGGCCGCATCTGTTTGAGTAGCTGTTGAGCTAAATTTCCAGTAGATTGTAGCTTTTGGTTGTATTTCTTCCCTATTTGTTGTTAATTGTTTGCTCAGTTATCTTGAACTCTTGGCCTGTGTTAGGCGAGTTCCTGTTTTGTATCTTGCTGTGTTTGGTATTTGAATTGTTGTTTGATTTCGAGGACGAAATCCTTTTTAGTGGGGGAGAAATGTGAGACCTGGAAATTGTATTAAGGATTAATTGTTGAATTAATCGGGTTTTAGTGATTTCTGGTGATTCAGATTTCATTTTGAATGTTTGGGTTGCATTTTCGGGTCGGGAATCACATTTGGAACAATTCTGGAAATTTTGATATTTTCGAAATTTTGGTGAAATCTGGTAGCAGCTTTGATGATGTAAGCATCGCGTGTTAACGTTGTGTGGATGACGTAAGCGTTGCTGGTTTGAGAGATCTGTTCGAAGTTTGTGAAATCTGGGCGCTTAGCATTGTGGCGTGTTTTGCTTCATACGCCGTCGTTTGATGAGATCTGTTTTACGCTAAGGTGTAGAGATCTGGTTCTAGCGTGTTTTTGTTAAGGCTTGAAACGCTGTCGTTTGGATAAGTAAAAACGGTGTCGTTTTGGTTAGCGCGAGTTGGAGAGATCTGGTATAGCGTTTGCGTGAGATCTGTTGTGTTGAGAGTTGTGAGAACAGATGTCAACGATTGGTCAACTCTCCTATAGCGCATTCAGCATTTAGAGTTGTGATCAGATCTGCTGACGTGGAGCGTTGGATTCAGATTTGATGACGTGTTCAGAATTCTCCCGCGTTTGTGCTTAGTGTTCCAGACTTCACCGTGGCGCTGTGCGTTGTTGTGTTAGTGTTAGAGAGTTTCCAGCTTTCAGTGTCCAGCTTTTAGCGCTAGCATTCAGATTTCACCTGTGCGACGTCGTTTTGGTTCCCGCGTTGTTTGTGTTTAGATTTCACCGTGTTTTAGCGCATGCGTTGGTTTTTGTGGAATCTGTTGTGCATTTAGAAGTCTTGAAAGCTGTTTCTGTCGGTGGGCATTTTATTCAGACTTCTCGCGTGTATATATTGGAAGCTTTGGCTTTCAATTATTGAGAAAAACAGAATCCATACTTAGCAAATATTTCTCTCGACTTCGTTCTCTGTTCTCAAACCCTCGACTACTGTTCACCGTGAACTTCTCCGGTAGATTCCCGTCGATTCCGGCCACCGTTTTTCACGTTTGAGGTAGCGTTGGATTCCTCTTGGCAAGCTCTATCATCTCATACACATTTTGGAGGCTATAATTAGCTGGAGCAAAAGCACGAAGCTTCTGTGTGTGCGTGCTTTTCGTGCGGGTGCAGGTAGCCTTTTGGTTTAGTTGTTGAATCTTGCTCCTAGCCTTGTTTTAAGCTTCCTAGTTAGTTGTTTGGGTAGGATTGAGGTCTGGATTGTGTATGAATTTCCAGCCGTGAACTTTAGTGGTTGGCCGTGAGTTTTATGGTGAAATGCCGTGGGTTTTGCAGGCTTCCATCAGATCTTACGGGCCTTGTTGTGGTGAGCGTTTAGCAGAATTAAGGTACGGATTCGAGCTTGTTACAGCGTGAGGTTGGCATGAGTAAATGCAGTGATGGCTGTTTGTTGTTTACGTGTATGGCTGCCAGTGTTTACTGCTTGTTGTTATATGCATACACGCATTCGCATCACTTGCATTTCATATCTCAGTTATATCGTACCTTGTACTTCGGCAGTTGTGCCTTGTTGTATTGCTGTTGTTTCTTACCAGGTAGCGAGGGCGAGCGGCAATACCGCACTCTCATCTCCCTCTTGAGTTCCTTGGCTCCCTTGTTGGTCGTAGCCTCCTGTTGTTATCTGGTGTCTCATGCATAGCATCTGCATTTTATTTATGCTGTATCTTTGCTGTTTACTCTCCGTACTGGGGTTTGACCCCATGTCCCTCTGGGGCTTGGTTTGTTTGTTGCCTGTTGTGTTGTCCAGGTCATACAACTGGTTGAGGAGGTAACCCAGCCGACGGTGCCTCAGGAGGTGTTTGAGTGTCCCAGTAGCGTATAGCATATATGTATGTATCAGTCTAGTGGCCGGGGAGATGCCCTGTGCTTCGTTGTTGTATTTTGATGTGGAGTCTGATACGTTTATTTGTATTGATGCTATACTTGCTTTTATTGGTTTTGTAAACTGGGAATTATTTTGAGTATCGTTCTATTTTAAATTATATGTTTTAAACCGTCGGGCCTAAAAGCGAAAATTTTACCCACTTTTTGATAAGCTTCCGCATGTATTTGGGTTTTTATTCGGTTGTGAGCACGAGGCCTGACAAGTTGTTCATACAACTTCTTAGCAAAAGATTCTGATACAAATGAGTGGGTTGCTCCCGAATCTGACAAACCAGTAGTGGAGTTACCAGAGATGATAATTTTACCTTTCACCACGATAGCATCTGGGTTTGCTTGCTCTGACATCATTACGTAGGCTCGGCCATCTATAGGTTGTCTGTTTTGGGGATAGTTCTTGGCAAAATGATCTGGGGCACCGCATTTGTAGCACACCCTATGGCCAGCTTTGCACTCACCAGCATGGTTCTTGCTACACTTAGGGCAGAATGGTCTGTTGTCAATCCTGGGTACCAACATTTAGTGGTTTAGGTTGTTGGGGTCGCTTCCCTTGGGGCCTCTGCTGCTGCTGTGTCTTTTGGCGCTTAAATGACCTCTGGTCCTTAAGCTGGAAAACTTGACGTATCTGCTGACGTTCCTCTTGTACCTCCTTCCAATCTTGCTTCGCTCGGAGCCCCATATCAACTGCAGTCATGTAGTATCTAGGCCCAGCCATCCTAACGCCTTGTTTGAGTGTTGGTCGCAGACCATCAATGAAATGGCGAAGTTTCTCCTCCACATCTTGACCAATCAAGGGGACAAAGTAGCATCCCCTTTCAGACTTGTGGATGTATTCCCACACAGACAGGCTCCCCTGTTTTAGGGTCAAAAACTCCCTCCTCAAACCAGCTCGCACATCCGCTGTGAAGTACTGGTCGTAGAACACCCTCTTGAACTCCTCCCACGTGAGAGTGTCCAAGTCCACAGTCAATTTCAGTCCTTCCCACAAGATCCTGGCGTCTCCTCTTAGCATAAACACAGCAAATCTGGGCATGTCCAGCTCATACATCCGCAGGTACTCCAAGATGTCTTCCAAGGACATGATCCAACTTTCAGCTTCCATTGGATCGGTCGTACCCGTGAACTCTTGGGGTCTTTGATGTCTAAACTGCTCTTGAGGGTCCTCAGGTCTAGGCATCGTATTGGATGATTGCCCATACCCGGGCTTGATTGCTCTATAAAAACGTTCCAGCAACTGTGCATCTCATTTAGGAAGTGACTGTTATCATCTGTGTTATTATCTATAGACATGTGGTTCCTTCTTCCTCTACCACGTCCTGACATGATCTGTAACTTACCCAAATCCACCCACGTGACCACAAGAAAAAAAAACATACATTGCTCATAGCATGAAAGTAAACTTACAAGCTGAAGAGAGCGGTAGGCGAAATCTGTCCCAGACTGGAGGCAAGTGTTTATCTCAAGTACCATGCTCTGATACCATGTTGTAGCGCCCTAATCCATCGATTTTACAAAAAAGATGTCTAAAGCACTACGGGAAGCTTATTCCTTTCTCAGATTTCAAAAGTTTTCCAAGAATACATATTATTGGGGTGATTCTGCGATTTAAAAACTAAAGGATTAATCTCCCAGACACTGTATTGGACTAGCAGGAACCTAAGCTGGGTCAGTGCGAATGAAGCACACGCGAACTGCTCGGAGCGTAGTGACACGCAGGAAATGTGAGATCCAGAAATTCGAATATGATTAATTGGTTTTATGAGAAATCTAGTTTTGTGAAGAGATCCGTTTGGATTTCTAGTGAAATCGGGTCACTGGTGTTTGCTGGTTCGCAGCGTGTTTTGTTGGCGCAAATTCCATACGTAGTCGTTTTGTTGAGTAATCGCTGTTTAGCGCTAATCTTCAGAAGTCGGTGAAATTTGTTAATGGGCAAGGATTCTTGGACAGATGTCAACGTTTTGCGTTGACCGGTTTGGCTTAGTGTTGTTGTGAGACCTGGAATTGTATAAGATTAATTTGGTTGGAATTAATTGGTTTTTAGAGATTCTGGTGATTCAGATCTCTGTTTGGATGTTTTGTTTGCATTTTCGGGTCAGATTTCACATTTAGAGCATTTCTGGAAGTTTTCGTATTTTTGAGATTTTGGGTAAAATCTGGTTTTGTTGTGGGAGCTGGTTTTGTGGTGAGAGCTGGTTGATTTGGTGAAATCCAGTCGTAGCGCGTTTTGGTAGCGCGAGATTCCTAAACGCCGTCGTTTTAGTGAAATCTGGATGCGTAGTGCTAAGTGAAAGCTGGTAGCATGTTTGTATCCAGCTGCTGCTTTATCTCGTTTGTTGAGGGAAAAACGGTAGCATTTTGATTAGTTGATGCGACGCCGTTTTGAATGTTGCGACTGGTACCAGCTGCGAGGTTTTGTTCGCGTGTGTATCGACTGGTTGTCCAGCTGGGAGCAAATGTCAACGATGGTCAACTTTCCTATAGCTTGCGTCTGGTTTCCTGTAGCTTGCGTCTGGTTTCCTGTAGCTTGCGTCTGGTTGTTTTGCGCGAGAGCTAGCGACTGGATGACGTAGGCTATGCGTCGTCGTTTTAGTTAGCGCTAAGGAATCCAGTCGATGGGTTAGTGACCAGCTGTTGGGTTTATGCGACGCCATTTTATTTAGATGGAACGCAGCATTTTGATGCAACGTCTAGTATCAGCTTTTGAGTGTTATACAATCCAGCTTTTGGATTTGAGAACCAGCCGATGGTTTTAGGCGACCAGCTGGTGGCAGATTTGATGACGTAAGCGGTGCGACGTCGTTTTGTTAAGTCTATGCGATACCATTTTGATTAGCATTGTTTGAGAATTCAGCAGTTGGTTTCTTTGCACCTAGTGGTTGTATTTTTAGCGTGCATCGACTGGTTTTGTCGGTGGGTGATTTTAACCAGCTTTTACGCGTGTATTTAAGGAAGACTTGGTCTTCGATTTGAGATATCAGATTTCATACTTAGTGAAATTTTTCCCCGATTGTGTTTTTCGCTTCGAACCCTAGATACTGTTCACCGTAGCATTTCTCCGGCACTTCCCATCGTTTCAGGCCACCGTTTGGTACTTTTGAGGTAGAGTTGGACCCCTCTTGAGAAGCTCTTTCATCCTATACCCTTTTTGGAGGCTGTTGTGGGCTGGAGCAGAAACGCGAAGTTGCTGGTTTAGCTTGCGCATCTCGTAGTTCAGGTAGAACTTCGTTTATTCGATGAGATCTTGTTCCTAGCCTAGAATCGAGCTTCCTTTTGAGTTGTTGTGTAGGATGATAGCTGGTTGAGTGTGTGTGTAACTCTCAGCGTGCTTTCTGTGTATTAGTGTCCCTGTGATTTATGCCATGTGTGCTTCGACAGGTTGATATCCAGATTTCTCAGGACCTTTGATTGTAGTATTTGTTGCACAGAACTGAGGTACGAATCGAGCTTGTATTACAGCTTTGAGATAGGAATGGGGATGTATTATGTGTTATATAGCTGTGCCGAGTGTTTGTGTAGAGGCAAGCTGTGTATATTATTCATGTCTATTGGCTGAACTATCTGGTGTATTACCTGTTGTTTGGTGATCTGTTGAGTTGCTATGCATGTGATTATTTGAATGCTTTTGTTGTGTTTTCTGGTATTACTGTACATGCATCATGTTAAGCATGTTACTGCATCTGCATAGCATATTGAGCCAATGGTTCCTTTGTTAGCTATGATATGTTGCTCTGTTGGAGCTTTTCCCTCGTGGTGCGGTGCGGTGTTGCATAACCACGATTGAGTGCAGCTGGTGGATGTTGGTTGCGTTGTTCCCAGTCCTCAGTTGCAGCAGCTGGAGGATGTTGGTTGAGTTGTTCCCAGTCCTCAGTTGCAGTGACCTGGATAGAGGTTGGTGGGTGGTTGTGTCCACTTGAAATTCCGTGCAACCTGGCGGGTGGCTTCCACGCAGGTGCGACGATGAGCCACTCTATTTTCCATTGGGTGCGATCGGGTAGCTTCCGAGACTCGGTGATGTGTCACAGTTGTTGCTTCCTATCCGTTTGGCCCTCCGGTTGTTACCGATGTTCTTTGTACCGCTCATGCATTTGCATGACGTGATTCATTGCATGAAGTATCTGAATTGCTGTTTTATGCTGCTCTTCGTACTGGGGTTTGACCCCGATGTCCCTCTGGGGCTGGTTTGTTTTGTTTGCCTACTTGTTTTTCAGGTTTCCCAGGTTGTTCCGCTGGTCGTAGAGATGATCCAGCTGGAGATGCCCCAGGAGGTGTTTAGAGTGTCCCAGTTTTGTATAGTATCGTGCATCGGTATCGCCGCGGGTGGGATGTCCCGGGTGGTGCTTAGGCTTATATAGTTATTAGTCTATTTGTGATTTGTGGTTTTCAGTTGTTGTATTTGGCCGTTGGGCAGTGTTTGTATTCGTTATAATGATACTATGTTATTTTGTTATGTGTTAACTGGGATTATTTTGAGTATGATAGTATTTTAAATTATGTTTTCTTCGTCAGGCCAAAAGCAAAAAAAAAAAATTAGCCACTTTTTAAGTGCTTCCGCTATGTTTTGACTCTGTGTTGTGCACGAGGCCTGACATTTTTGGTATCAGAGCTTAAACTGGAATAAGCTCGATTTCATTGATCACATGTGAGTCTAGGCACAGTAGTTGTTCTTTGGTTTGTGCTTGACTACTTGAATTACTTGCCTGTGTTCTTACCTTTGAGTGTCTTGTAGAGATGCCACCTAGGAGAAGAGGTAGAGCTAGTAGGCAAGCGGTGGTTGATTCAAGGACTCCGGTTAGTGCTGATAGAGAGGATGCCTCCCAACCGAGTGTTCCTTTGGGATTTAGTGAGAGTCAGTCTTCAGCCTTTCTCGCTCTTGCTAATGCTGTCAACAGAGCGGTTGACCTTATGGAAAGCCTTACAGTTGGACAAACTCGAGTGCAGCAGTCGACAGGACAAAGTGTGGATCATGTGCCATCTGGAACGTCGTCCTCCCAACCTTCTGTGGCACCTCAGTATTTGAGTCGACAGAGGTTTAGACCAAGATGAAGGCACTTTAAGAGATCCAGTTCGAGTTCTGGCGGTTCAGGTGGAGTGAGGACGAATGTGTCATACTGTGGTCAGTGTGGGGGTAAGCATCGACCTTCTCAATGCGTTGGAGTGCGAGGCGCTTGCAACAATTGTGGTCAGGTTGGGCACTTTTCTAGAGTGTGTCCTACTTTGGGACAGCAGGCTTTGATTAGGAGTTCTTCGAGGCGATTTTGTCAACCTTTTCAGTCCCAGCGCTCAGGATTTCAGTCTTCAGAGGCTTCTGGTGTTAGAGAGCTTTCTCTGTCTGAGCAATCGGGACTTCAACCTACTCAGGTGGATGTGGCAACTGGGGAGCGAGATGATGTCTTGACCGGAGGAGATTGTACAGGTAGTTGTTCCTTACTTGTTAACTCTGTGTGAGTTTAGTTGACATGTGGACATCGCTCTCGCTTACGATTGTATTTGTTGTTTGGTGGTGCGTGAGGATGTTTCCGCCCCATCTAGTCTGTGTGATGTAGTGTCTTTGTTACTCCTGCCGGTGGAGAAGTTGTCGTTCCGAGAGTGATGCTGAGTTAGGTTAGCAAGTTGTGAGCAAGTCAACGTGGGAGCGAGATGATGTCTTGACCGGAGGAGATTGTACAGGTAGTTGTTCCTTACTTGTTAACTCTGTGTGAGTTTAGTTGACATGTGGACATCGCTCTCGCTTACGATTGTATTTGTTGTTTGGTGGTGCGTGAGGATGTTTCCGCCCCATCTAGTCTGTGTGATGTAGTGTCTTTGTTACTCCTGCCGGTGGAGAAGTTGTCGTTCCGAGAGTGATGCTGAGTTAGGTTAGCAAGTTGTGAGCAAGTCCTGTTAGGGAAGTGGTTTGTTTTGGGAGTGTTTAGCTCCTCGTTGTTGAAAGGATAGTTGTTACTTGTTGAGAATTTCTCCCTGACGTGTTTTCGTTGAGATTTCCCTAATTCTCCCTGTGATCTTTAGTACTTGTTGTATCCTCTTTGATTTTTCTCGTTGGAACAGCAGAATTGCAGTATTTGAACTCCCTTTGATATCTGCTGTTTGTGTTCCCAACTGTTGAGTTGTTTTGCGAGTTGCGTGTATCCAGCTGTTGAAACCCGATTCGTTTAACTGTGCCTTGTGTAGGCTTTGGGTATTGATCTGTGAGCACCAGGGTGTTGTTTTGGAAGACAAACGGGAATGTTGTGCCTTTTGTCTCTCTGCTGGGTTCTGTTAGACTCTATGAGAGTGGTTAATTACCACAGTTCATGAGTTGGGCAACCGCAGGTTGAGTGATTGTTGTGTACCTAGTACCGTGCGTTGAGACGAGTGGGTAACTCCCATATGTTCACACCCTGTGGCCACATCTGTTTGTTGATCCTTGTCTTTGATTTTCGATTGGTCTTGAGTTGTTGAACTTCTGTGGACTCCCTGTTTCGGTTGTAGTCCCTCCCATTGCATTCTGCGAGGCATAGTTGCGTTACGGATTGTAGAGACTTTGCTAGATGTGATGCCCCACCTTTGTCTCGGTATTGGAGACTGTTTTATTTACCTTGGAGTCTTAGCGTTAATCTTTTAAGGTGGAGAGCGATTAGCGATTTCTATCTTCACCCAGTTCAGTTTGTTTGTGAGTTTATCGTCTGCCTGCACGAGAGAAGCTCGCTACTGATAATTGTTGGATTGTCTATATCAGCCCATTTTGTCCTTGTGTTAAGGCTTACTTTAGGAAACTGGCAAGAGGATTTGGTGGTGATCCACTAGCAAGATTGCCTAGTTTTCTGGTGTTTGTAGTGGCTGGGAAGTACTTTAGGCTCTTGTTCCGAAGTTGGAAGAGTTTTCGATGTTTTTGGGTCTCGAGGGACTACGAGTTTATCGTTTTTCCCTGATCAGATGCTTAATTTGAGAGATCATACCAAGGATTGGTATAGTTTTTGGTGTGGCATTTGTTGCCAAGAGAGGTTTGGTATAACCTTCTTTGGGATTTTGTACCGCGGAAAGTACAAATCTTGCTTAGCGATTAGAGGAAATGTGGAGAATTTAGTAGTTTTCTTCAGAGGTTGAGCAGTAGGTGGTTGACCAAAGATTGTGCTTGTCCTGATCAGATGCTTAATTTGAGAGATCATACCAAGGATTTGGTATTAGTTTTTGGTGTGGCATTTGTTGCCAAGAGAGGTTTGGTATAACCTTCTTTGGGATTTTGTACCGCGGAAAGTACAAATCTTGCTTAGCGATTAGAGGAAATGTGGAGAATTTAGTAGTTTTCTTCAGAGGTTGAGCAGTAGGTGGTTGACCAAAGATTGTGCTTGTTATGTGTGGACTTTTGAACCTCTGTTTGTGAACCCTGTGTTTCTTACGAAATTCTCCTTCTTAGATCTTGCTGGATTTGAGAATTAAGGGTAGGTCCGCTATCAGATTCATCAGGTTGTTTGTATGATTTGGGATAATTGGATCTTTGGTGTGCGATTTGCGAGTACCGGCTGTGTTGTTATGGACATGTAGTGTGTTTTATGTGTTAAAGACGAGGAAATTGTATATCAGATCCTTCTTTTGTGTTGAATACTGATGGAATGAGCGGGACTAGACCCTCAATTTGACTGTTTTGGTTAACAAGGAATTTTGGAAAGGATAATTGAGAGACCGAATCTGAGATGAGTGGAGCGTATCCTCATCCATGTTAGGACAGCCTTTTATTATTGTGTTTTGTTTCCTTCAGATTCAAGTTTTGTTCCTACTCCGTTGGTTAACTGGTTGTTCTTTTGTTGATCCCTCTTTGGCATTTTATGTGGTAACTTAACCTTTGAGAATCAGCTGTTTTAGATATCGCGGTGTTTTGCGACGAACTTTTGTGGTGTGCGATCATTTGGAGATTGCAGTAAGGACTGTTTCTGTTTTTAGTTTGGCAGTGCCAACATGAATTATTCTCCTTGCATGGCGTGTTTATGTTAAGGTGAAGTTATGGAGCGAATGACTACGCTAATTTGTGTTAAGCATTGAGTCAGATTTCTGTAGTTATATGTCCGTTGTGATTCTCCAGCAGTTGGTTGCTTGTGATTGTGCTCCTGGTTATCTTGAACATTAGTTTAGTAGTCTCCTGGTTGAGAGTTAGAGTGCTTTTGATTGTTTTGTGTATAACTGAACTTTCCAGCGTTGGCTTTGTTAAGGAGGCTTTGTTTTATTCCAGAGTTGTCGCCTCGATTTCGAGGACGAAATATTTTAAGGTGGAGAGAAATGTGAGATCCAGAAATTCGAATATGATTAATTGGTTTTATGAGAAATCTGTTTTGTGAAGAGATCCGTTTGGATTTCTAGTGAAATCGGGTCACTGGTGTTTGCTGGTTCGCATCATGTTTTGTTGGCGAAAATTCCATACGTAGTCGTGTTGTTGAGTAATTGCTGTTTAGCGCTAATCTTCATAAGTCGGTGAAATTTGTTAATGGGCGAGGATTCTTGGACAGATGTCAACGTTTTGCGTTGACCGGTTTGGCTTAGTGTTGTTGTGAGACCTGGAATTGTATAGGATTAATTTGGTTGGAATTATTCGGTTTTTAGAGATTTATGGTGATTCAGATCTCTGTTTGGATGTTTTGTTTGCATTTTCGGGTCAGATTTCACATTTAGAGAATTTCTGGAAGTTTTCGTATTTTTGAGATTTTGGGTAAAATCTGGTTTTGTTGTGGGAGCTGGTTTGTGGTGAGAGCTGGTTGATTTGGTGAAATCCAGTCGTAGCGTGTTTTGGTAGCGCGAGATTCCTAAACGTCGTCGTTTTAGTGAATCTGGATGCGTAGTGCTAAGTGAAAGCTGGTAGCATGTTTGTATCCAGCTGCTGCTTTATCTCGTTTGTTGAGGGCAAAACGGTAGCGTTTTGATTAGTTGATGCGACGCCGTTTTGAATGTTGCAACTGGTACCAGCTACGAGGTTTTGTTTGCGTGTGTATCGACTGGTTGTCCAGCTGGGAGCAAATTTCAACGATGGTCAACTTTCCTGTAGCTTGCTTCTGGTTTCCTGTAGCTTGCGTCTGGTTGTTTTGCGCGAGAGCTAGCGACTGGATGACGTAGGCTATGCGTCGTCGTTTTAGTTAGCGCTAAGGAATCCAGTCGATGGGTTAGTGACCAGCTGTTGGGTTTATGCGACGCCATTTTATTTAGATGGAACGCAGCGTTTTGATGCAACGTCTGGTATCAGCTTTTGAGTGTTATACAATCCAGCTTTTGGATTTGAGAACCAGCCGATGGTTTTAGGCGACCAGCTGGTGGCATATTTGATGACGTAAGCGGTGCGACGTCGTTTTGTTAAGTCGCTGCGACACCATTTTGATTAGCATTGTTTGAGAATTCAGCAGTTGGTTTCTTGCACCCACTGGTTGTATTTTTAGCGTGCGTCGACTGGTTTTGTCAGTGGGTGATTTTAACCAGCTTTTACGCGTGTGTTTAAGGAAGACTTGGTCTTCGATTTGAGATATCAGATTTCATACTTAGTGATATTTTTTCCCCGATTGTGTTTTTCGCTTCGAACCCTAGATACTGTTCACCGTAGCATTTCTCCGGCACTTCCCATCGTTTCCGGCCACCGTTTGGTACGTTTGAGGTAGAGTTGGACCCCTCTTGAGAAGCTCTTTCATCCTATACCCTTTTTGGAGGCTGTTGTGGGCTGGAGCAGAAACGCGAAGTTGCTGGTTTAGCTTGCGCATCTCGTAGTTCAGGTAGAACTTCGTTTATTCGATGAGATCTTGTTCCTAGCCTAGAATCGAGCTTCCTGTTGAGTTGTTGTGTAGGATGATAGCTGGTTGAGTGTGTGTGTAACTCCCAGCGTTCTTTCTGTGTATTAGTGTCCCTGTGATTTATTCCCTGTGTGCTTCGACAGGTTGATATCCAGATTTCTCGGGACCTTTGATTGTAGTATTTGTTGCACAGAATTGAGGTACGAATCGAGCTTGTATTACATCTTTGAGATAGGCATGGGGATGTATTATGTGTTATATAGCTGTGCCGAGTGTTTGTGTAGAGGCAAGCTGTGTATATTATGCATGTCTATTGGCTGAACTAACTGGTGTATTACCTGCTGTTTGGTGATCTGTTGAGTTGCTATGCATGTGATTATTTGAATGCTTTTGTTGTGTTTTCTGGTATTACTGTACATGCATCATGTTAAGCATGTTACTGCATCTGCATAGCATATTGAGCCAATGGTTCCTTTGTTAGCTATGATATGTTGCTCTGTTGGAGCTTTTCCCTCGTGGTGTGGTGCGGTGTTGCATAACCATGATTGAGTGCAGCTGGTGGATGTTGGTTGAGTTGTTCCCAGTCCTCAGTTGCAGCAGCTGGAGGATGTTGGTTGAGTTGTTCCCAGTCCTCAGTTGCAGTGACCTGGATAGAGGTTGGTGGGTGGTTGTGTCCACTTGAAATTCCGTGCAACCTGGCGGGTGGCTTCCGCGCAGGTGCGACGATGAGCCAATCTATTTTCCATTGGGTGCGATCGGGTAGCTTCCGAGACTCCGTGATGTGTCACAGTTGTTGCTTCCTATCCGTTTGGCCCTCCGGTTGTTATCGATGTTCTTTGTACCGCTCATGCATTTGCACGACGTGATTCATTGCATGATGTATCTGAATTGTTGTTTTATGTTGCTCTTCTTACTGGGTTTTACCCTGATGTTCCCTCTGGGGCTGGTTTGTTTTGTTTGCCTACTTGTTTTTCAGGTTTCCCAGGTTGTTCCGCTGGTCGTAGAGATGATCCAGCTGGAGATGCCCCATGAGGTGTTTACAGTGTCCCAGTTATGTATAGTATCTATTGTACCGGTATCGCCGCGGGTGGGATGTCCCGGGTGGTGCTTAGGCTTATATAGTTATTAGTCTGTTTGTGATTTGTAGTTTTCAGTTGTTGTATTTGGCCGTTGGGCAGTGTTTGTATTTGTTATAATGATACTATGTTATTTTGTTTATGTGTTAACTTGGATTATTTTGAGTATGATAGTATTTTAAATTATGTTTTCTTCGTCAGGCCAAAAGCAAAAAAAAATTTTAGCCACTTTTTAAGTGCTTCCGCTATGTTTTGACTCTGTGTTGTGCACGATGCCAGACTATGGATCAGCTCATAGGATTTCCAGCACGGAAGTGTACTGGTTCGGGATAAGAATTTCAGCTCTAGACAGTTAAATGGAAAAAAGTTCACAGCACAGGATATGGGCAAAATAGTTCAGAAGAATACCAACTGAAATACGAAGGCTATCATCAAATCTCTTAACATAGATAATTCAAAATCAGTCTGGAACATAATCCAAAGTGCAACAATCTGATACAACTCTGTTTTTAATGCGGAAACTATAAGTGATACAACATAAAGAAACAGCTTAGAAACACAGGTCGTCAATAAATGCACATCCCCGTCTGCTCCAGCTCATGCTGCCCCAGCTCTCAAACAACATCCTCACCTGCAACCATAAAGCTAGTGAGCCTAGGGGCTCAGCAGGTAAATCCGGTAATAACAAAGCTCACACAAAACTAATAGTAAGCTTTAATTTAAAGGAAGTAAGCATTAAACAACATTTTTGTAAACTACGGTTGTAGAATAACCCATAAAACTTTTCTATATGAAATGTGGCGCAGAAGCTTCTACTTAGATCGGGTCGCTAGATCAAGCTCATCTGATACCAGGCCTATGGCGAACTATCGACTTTTAAACATTTCTGTTGGAGGGGCACCCCGATCCGTCGACCGACATCCACACTCCCATAAACTGTGATCGTCTGTCTTATATTTGCCTCATAGCATAAAACCTTGAATTGTTTTCCTTTAAAACTATAAATATGGCAGGAAACTTCTGCCTAGCTCCTTCATTCCCCTACCCTTTTTCAATAAAATATTTGATCCACAGATCGCAAGCAAGCGGTTCGCACTGTAAAAGAAAACTCTATTTTTACATTGAAAGAACTGCTGGGTGTACGTTATAACACAGCTCTGGAGATTCTGAAATTATCTCAGAGGGGAAAGATGACTCACAAATGCAAAAAAATAGCTCTGGGTAAAGCAAAAAACTTACGAGCTTAGAGACAGCTTAGAGAAAAAGTTAATATCTTAGGAATATGAAACCATCTCGGAGAATAATATAACAGCTTAGGAACACAAAACCAGCTCGGAAAATAATATAACATCTTAGGAACACGAAACCAGCTCGGAGAAAAAGATAACGACTCACGGGTATACAATAGTTTACGAGCGTAAAAATAGCTCAGGGAGGAAGACAACAGCTTACAAGCGTAAAAAGTTCAGGGAAGAAGACAATGGCTTAGGAACATAAAACCAGCTCAGATAAATGGATAACAACTTGGGAACGTAAAACCTGCTCAGAGAAAAAGGTATCAGCTTAGGAGAGTTCAAACAGATTAGCTTCTCTTATCAGGTCAAAAAGGAGTTCTAAAGTGACCAGCTTTGCCCAACAGCTCCGAACCTCATCCTAAAGTGACCAGCTTGGCCATCAGCTCAGAACCTCATCCTTAGCCATCCAACACAAGCAGTGGAACCAGCTTGGAGAAGTTCGATCTAGTTAGCTAAGCTTATCAAACCCGAACAGCGCTCTAACTAGACCAGCTCCGCCTATCAGTTCATCCCTCATCCCTAGAACCACCTACCCTCTGGGAGCACACAGAAATCTACTCTGGAATTTACCTTCGTACAACCCAGACATTTTAAAAGAGAGGATATCTCACTGTCCCGAAACTTCTCTGCCAAACGTTTAAGATCATTTTGAAACCTCTAAACACATGCAAAACCTTTAAACGATGCTCAAAAACTCTGAACAGATGCAACGAAAGCAAACAACATGCAGAAACGAAAGAACAATACTATGCTTTCACAGGAGCAGCAAGAAACAGAGTTTACTTGCCTTGCTGGTCGGCGGGTTGCAGGGATCAGCTCCGGCTTTGAAACCTTCCACAAGCACGATCGAAAGATAACTTTGGAGAAGTATTTTTGGTTGTTTTGTGGTATGGGAAACAACTTAACCGCTATACTAAGACAACAACTGGGTATAACAAGTGTTGCCCATCCCAAGCGCGCCAACATAAATTATTAGCTTAACATAAATGCTTAGGCGTGCTGACAGCATTTAATAAAATCCTTAAGAGTGCCATCAGTAATCATTTGTAAAATAAAAATATACATTTTTAAAAAAATGAAAATCGAATCGTGCTTGGGTCAATTCTCGACCGGACCATCCGCAAACCGCCCTGCTAAAGAAAACCGAAGAAACCAGCTCAGGCGAAAGCTGGAAGGTTAAGCATAAAAATGAAATTAGCAGTTTAACCTTCCTAAACTAAAATAAATGTCTCGTGGGTTTACGGATTTTTCGGGCGTTACAATGGGAGTTGGCGGTTCTACGTGTATTATCGAGCCTTGAACGATGTTACTATCATGGAAAAATTTCCCATGCCGGTCATCGAAGAATTGCTTGACGAACTGTACGGGGCTGTCTGGTTTTCAAAGCTACATATGAGGTCCGTGTACCATCAAATTAGAGTGCGGCCCGCGGATGTGTGCAAAACAGCATTTCGGACGCATGAAGGTCACTACGAGTTTCTCGTCTTGCCATTTGGACTGAAGAATGCCCCGGCGGCATTCCAAGAAACTATGAATGAGGGTTGAGACCGTATCTGAGGAAATGTGAGCTGGTATTCTTGGACGATATATTGATTTCAGTAATGACTGGGCGGAGCATTTGATGCATCTTCGTTGTGTCTTAGGTGTATTGGAGAAACACCAGCTACTGCTACATATGAAGAAATGTGTTTTTGGGCTCAGACAAGTGGAGTATCTGGGACACAATATTTCGGGGACTGGAGTGGTGGTGGATCAAGGGAAGGTGGCGGCTGTGGAACGATGGCCGAGACCTACTACGGCAAAGGGAGTACAAGGTTTTTTAGGACTCATCGGGTATTACATACAATTATTCGGGATTATGGGAAGATCACGAAACCATTGACGGAGCTGCTAAAGAAGGACAATCTCGGTTGGAGATAAGGGGCACAGTGGGCCTTTGAGGGATTAAAACGGGCACTCAGTATCGCCCCGGTCTTAAGAATGCCATATTTCACACAGGAGTACGTTGTCGACTGCGATGCGACGGGCAAGGGGGTAGGGGCAGTACTCTCCCAAGAGGGAAGACCCGTGGCATATTTCACTAAGGCTCTCATCGCACGGGCCTTATCAAAGTCGACGTATGAGAAAGAATCGATGGCAATAGTGCTGGCGATTCAACATTGGAGGCCTTATCTTTTGGGGAGGAAATTTTTCGTGATGACAAACCATAAGTCTTTGATCAATCTGTTGAAACAACGGCTTGCAACACTAGATCAGCAACATTGGATAAGCAAATTGATGGGTTATGAGTTCGAAATAAAATACAAGGCAAGGATGAACAATGCAGTGGCAGATGTGCTGTCCAGGAAGAGAGAGGAGCTGGAATTGCAGGGGATATCGGGACCAAAGTGGGTGGAGATTAGTGATCTTCGCGAGGAAATTTGGTGTGACCCATATCTGGAGGGGGTAACTCACAAGCTGTTAAAAGGAGAGGGAGATGTGGGCTGGTATTTTTTAGTAAATGGGGTGCTCTTGCACAAAGGAAAGATAGTCATACCTAGGGGTTCCACTTGGGCAAAAAAAGTACTTAGCGATGCACATGCCACCCGTACAGGGGGACACGCGGGCTCGTTGAGGACAATCAAGCGAGTCGCTGGTATTTTCTTTTGGAAGGGAATTAAAGACGATAAGGTGAAGTTTGTAGCAGGATTTGCTACCTGTCAGAAACATAAATATGAAACTACCAAGCCTGCTGGGCTCTTACAGCCACTACCTATCCCCATTGACTATTTGGGAAGATACCGCGATGAATTTTTCATTGTGGGGCTGCCAAAGTCGAGGGTTTCGAAGTAATCATGGTTGTAGTCGATCGCCTATCCAAGTATGGTCATTTTATACTGCTCAAACACCCTTTTTCAGCTAAAGGAGTGGCAGAGACCTTCACCGGGGAAATTGCAAGATTACATGGTAACCCCAAGTCCATAGTGAGTGACAGGGACCATGTGTTTATGAGCCAATACTGGACAGAATTTTTCCGCCTGCAAGGGACACTTTTGAAGTGAGTTCCTCCTACCATCCAGAAATAGACGGACAAACGGAGGTGTTGAATCGTTGTTTGTAGACATACCTACGTTGTTTCTCTTCCAAGAAACCACGAGCATGGTCCTATTGGTTACATTGGGCGGAATACTGGTACAACGCTGCCTTTCATATAGCTGTAGGGATGACCCAATTCGAGGTGGTATATGGGTGCAAGGCCCCGAAAATGATCCAGTTTTGGCCACAAGAAACGATAGTAGCTTTGGTGGCTTAGGAGCTTTCGGATAGTGTTGGATCAAAAATAGAGTCAAAATACAGTTCGGGAGTTCAGAGGGGGGTGAATGAAATCCTTCACAATTTTTCACAAAACTCTTTTAAAAAGATTTTACAAGCTTCTAGCTAATATCTCAGCTGAGTTACCAGCTTGGAGGATCTCAGTTAGGGCTGTAAACGAATCGAACATGTTCGCGAACTTTTCGAACCGAATCAAGTAGATATTCGATTCGAATTCGAATTTTTCGAACTCTAGCCGAACTCGAACCGAGCAGAACTATTTTACGAATCGAACTCGAGCCAGAATTATTTTGTTCGAAAGGTTCGCGAACCGTTCGCGAACCTTTATTTAAATTTTTATAATAAAAATTATTATTAATATTACTATTTTTATTATATATAATATATAATAAATAAATATATTTAAAGTATAAACCCTAATTGCGAACGTTTCCCTCCATCAAAATTGGCCGCCTACGCCTACTGTCTTTGTCTTCCTGCTCCCGCAGTCACGCCCCAAATCTCCTCAGATTTTCCGACCTCGGTTCTCATCGTTTTCTCAGATTTTTCGACCTCGGTTCTCATCGTTTTCTCAGATTTTCCGACCTCGGTTCTCAGAATTCCGCCTACTGTCTTCGTCTTCTTGCGTCGATTGCTCATTGCAGGTGATTATTTCGAAAATCGACTGCATAGTTTTACTTTAATTTCTTGTTTTTGTTCTTTTGCTGGGTTGTTTGCCTTTGAATCGACTGCATAGTTTTACTTTAATTTCTTGTTTTTGTTCTTTCCAGTGCATACTTTGGTTTTGTTATCATGAATTTTTTATAGGAGCTGATTGTGTGTTTCAATTCTTAAAACGTTCCTTCAACATTCTTCAGATAAGTAGACAGTTGTTAATCGACAGTAAGAGCTGTATACACATTGTGTGAATTTGTATCTTTGATGTTGTAATGAAGCTCTCTGTTTAGTACTAAGTAGAAGTTTTAACTTTTAAACAGTTTAAGGAGGATAGTTTGGAACGTTCCTAAACTTCAGATCTTATAATGCTGTATGGATTTGTTTCCTAGTTGGCCCGTCGTTTACATCATAGATTGGAATTATTTGCTAACAACGATAGGGTCGTATTTCGGTTCTCGTAGTATACCTGCTTTGTGATAATGAGATAATGTTGCTATCTGTGCGATGAAATCATCCATGACCACCATAGCCTTGACTTCTATGTACATGTTATATCATAATAAAAATTCCAGTATTTCTTGCAGTTCCTTGTAATCCAAGTTGGGGACTTTTTTATGTATCATTTCTTCCTGTCAACTATTTGAATATATTAAAACATATATTTTTTATCATTTGCATTTAATTAGTATGTCCACTTCACATTCAATGGAAAACTCAACAAGTCCATTGTTAGTTTCTGATGAGGTAGATAACACAAACTTTCCGGTGGAGAATGACGATGCTTGTAACAAACGAAAAAGACAAAAGAAATCTGAAGTGTGGCCAGAAATGACAGAAATTGTTGATTCAAAAGGTGAATCCAGGTACGAGTGCAAACATTGTCATTTTCAGTTAGCGAAAATCAAATCCGGTACCACATCACACTTGAAGCGTCATTTAACTCATTGTGAAAGATATGTGGAAACAAAGAAAAATCATGATGATAAGCTAAGGCAACAACAGCTTAGTTTTGGGCCTTTAAGTATAGATTCTACCTCTTTTCCACCATTACGTGATGGAAAATTTTGCATGGAGCAAATGAAAGAGTCTGCTGCTACATGGATTTTGATGCATGACCACCCTTTTTCAATAGTGGAAGAGGAAGGGTTCAACATATTCTGTAGAAGTGGAATGCCTCAATGGACTAGTATATCACGAGCAAACAATAAAAAAACATTGTGTTATGATATACGAGTTAGAGAGGAAAAAATTGTCTTGTTTGTTGAAAGCAGCAAAGAATATTAGCCTAACGACCGATTTGTGGAAGTCGAAGAACCAAAAAATTGAATATATGGTGGTCACTGCCCATTGGATTGATTCAGATTGTAAATTAAATAAACGTGTTCTTAGTTTTTTTAATATTCCTCCTCCTAGGGGTGGTCCCCAAATATCTGATGCAATCCTAAAGTGTGCAAGAGACTGGGAAATTGAGAATAAGATATTTACAGTTTCAGTTGATAATGCAAGTGTCAATGATGTTGCAATAAGAAATTTATTGAATGATCTTTTGAGGATAAAGAATAATATTGTTTGTGGAGGAAAATTGTTTCATGTTAGATGTTGTGCACATATTTTGAACCTAATAGCTCAAGATGGCCTAACTGAAATCAAGGATATTGTTGATGATGTTCGACGAAGTGTTGATTTTATAAGGAGAACGGATTCTAGGCTCCTTAAGTTTGCTGAGATTGTAAAGTATTTAAATTTATCTGAAAGAAAATTGATTGATGATTGTAAGACAAGGTGGAATTCAACATATGAGATGATCCAAATTGCGATCTCATTCAAAGAGGTTTTTACAAGATTCAAGGCCCGAGAACCAAGTTATGTTTATTGTCCTATCGAGGAACAATGGAAAAAATTGGAAAAGGTATTTTCTATCTTAAAAGTGTTGTATGAAGCAACGAAGGAAATTTCTGGAACCGAATATCCCACCTCCAGTTTGTTTTTGAATGATATTTTTAGAGTGAAGATGATCTTAGATGAAAATTCTCATGATGAAGATGAGTTTATTTGCAGAATGATTGAAAAAATGAAAAGAGTACATCAATGTCCAAAGGAGGGGGACTAGGCCAAGACCTCCCGGAAAAAAACAAGACAAAAGAACCAAAGCTAGAGCAACAAAAAGTAGGCGCGAACCTAACAAAAAACGCTAACAAAATAAGCTAACAAATAGATGAAAATGAGAAACCGTAAGGGCAAAAACATGAATAACTAATGAACCATGGCCGTCAGGCGGAGGCGGAGTGCCCGGAGCAAGAGAACCAGATGGCTAGCGGCTGTCAGAGAACCAGGTGTGGTGAACCAGGAGTAGGAGAGCGGGCGCCAAGTGAGGCGCTAGCATGGGCTTCTTTAGCTCCCTCTACTGTCGAAATGCTGATGTGTGGAGGGGATTGGTGCCGCAAACGCTATGGAGTGAAAAAGAAGACTAAGGTAAGACAATTAAGTACAATTTATTCTTAAATTGTCCAACAATTTTTTCTTAAATTGTTAAATAATTTTTTCCTTTCTTTGTAGGCTGAAAAACAACATTTAACGATTGAGTTGCCCAACAATTGACGGTAATCAAAAGATCGCCTCACTTTTGGGAAGATGGGCTATGGGTAAACTTTGATTCTTGTTTTTATTATTTAATGTATATTTGCTTGTATTGTGTGTCCAGATTCTGGTGATTACTTTGCTTCCACTGTTATCCTCTTTAGTGAGAAAGGCTGCTCTAATTTTTGTTGTAAGCTCATGTTTTACTCTTCAATGATAGTTTGCTTTTATGTTATTGGCTTACATAATTATGGGTTTATCGTGCTATATGTGGGAATGGATTTCTCTTATAAACCACAAGGTTTTGCATTGGGACAAGGAATGAAGGTAGCCGATTCAGTTTTTGGAAGCAGGAATGTGGTTGGCTGGAAGGGTTTTTTTACCCATTTATTTTCTGAATGTTTTGGCTGGAAGGCTGGAATGTGGTTGGCTGGAAGGCTGGAATGGAGTGAAGAGTTTGGCTGCACTCAGTTGGCTGGAAGGGTTTTTTTACCCATTTATTTTCTGAATGTTTTTGTAATTGAGGCACACTTTTATTAAATGTTGTTTCTTAGTGTAACCAAGAGTTTGGCTGCAGTTGTTTGAAATTATCTCTGTATCTTTTAAATTATCTCTGTAATATTATGTTTTGCCTGAGTACTGAATTGGGGGCAAGACTTGCATAATTGGATGCTCTTTTAAATAAAACTGTGACAACAAATCGAACTTCGAATAGGCGAACTCGAACTCGAACTCGAGCCTTCTATCGAATCGAATTCGAGCTGCTTTTGACAACAAATTGAGCTTCGAATCAAACTTCGAATAGACGAACTCGAACTCGAACCTTCTATCGAATCGAATTCGAGCCGCTTTTGACAACAAATCGAACTTCGAATCGAACTTCGAATAGGCGAATTCGAACTCGAACTCGAACTCGAATACTAAAATTTTCATAAAGTTCGACTCGATTCGATTCGATTACAGCCCTAATCTCAGTGTGCTCTATTCTCTCGAGTAACAAAGATTTGTGCGGAATGAACTCGATTGAACAGTGAACAGATATATAAAAACTGAAAAAAGTAATTTAAGAACTGAATGCAGTTAAGTAAAGAGAGAGACGACAATTTGTTTATGGAAGTTCAGAGCTTAAACTCCTACATCCCCCTTCTTCCTTGTTCAGTAAGGATTTCACTATAAGATTTGATTACAGCAGCTCCTGCTCTAATCCAATCTAACAGCCCGCAAGCTGCAAGAGCTCCTAGCACTTCTACGACAGAAAACAAACGTGCAATATGTTCTGCAAATACAATGGTTTGCTCTAAGCTGGATCAGATTGCACACGCTTTATACGCTCTTCTTTTGATTTACAATGACTACACGAAACTACAGAGTCGTTATAACTCTGAAAAATGAAGTTGATGCTTTTGAGAGCAACGTTGTAACGAAGAAGACGATGAACAGTGAAGTTTCTGTTTGCGAAGTAATTTGTGCAACGTGACGTTCGTTTGGAAATACGTAGAAGTATCAATCACAGTGACGTTTTTCGTAAAAGTTGTTTTTTATAGCTTCTGTTCAACATTCTTTATCTAGATCTCCAGCTCAATCGATCTTTGAATGATTTTCTCTACCGGCTAGTTTATCATCTTTCCATAGTTTAAGGACTTTCCTTTCTTCATACCAGAATCATAGGAATGTTACTGTTAGTTGCAAATTAGCGTCCGGTAATTTAGACAGTGATTTAGCACTTGATCGATCTAGTTGATTTGATATCTTCACGTCTAAAACTGAATCATGTACGCTCTGAGCTGTTCGCTTGTATGCACGATCTGAAATCTTGTGAGCTCTGAGCTGTTAAGTGAAAACTGTAAACTGCTCTTGCGATCTACTCCAAAAACAGTCTTAGTTGTTCTCTACTGAACTGAACCTTTTCCAGGTCTGATATGATACTCAATATAAAGCTGATCTGGAAAGCGTTCCTCTGAGCTGTTCTGTAAACTGATAATATAAATACTGACCTGAGAACTGAAATCTTCATGCTCTGATCTGAAAGCTTATATGCTCTAAACTGAAAGTTGTTCGTGTGGTCTGAGCTGTTCCCTAAGCAGTCTTCGCTGTAAGCTATTCTCTGCGCTGTCTTCGCTCTAAGTTGTTCTCTATGCTGTCTTCGCTCTAAGATGTTTGTTCTCATAGTCTACTAAAAGTTTTCTCTATACGAAGCTCCAATCTAATTCTTCTCTAATCCTATTCCTTCACTAAAGCTCTGATCTGATTAAGAAGCTCCAATATGATCTGTCCCATGTCGCTCTAATTTGTTCAGCTTGCTCTGAACTGAACTGCGACACTCTAAGCTGATCTGCTTGTCCTGAGCTGAATAACGACGCTCTAAGCTGATCGTCTTGCTCTGAGCGGATCTGCGTCGTTCTGAGCTGATCTGCTTGCTCTAAGCTGAAATACGACGCTCTAACTGATCGCTCTGAGCTGATCTTCGCTGTTCTGAGTTGATCGACAAGCTATGAGCTTATCTTTGACGCTCTAATCTGTTCTGTTCAGCTCTACATCATACTGTTGTAATCTGTTCGGTTCAGGTTCTTGTATTTGTTATCATCAAAACTTAAATTTTACTCTTAACAAATAGGGACGAGCTGTTCGGACTGTTGAATTATAACTTGTGGAGGGCGCAACAACGAATGGTTAAACATGCAATTATACAAAGGAGGGATGTGTCGTTCCAAGTGGGAGACATGGTGTATTTGAAGTTACGCCCGCATAGGCAGCAGTCGGTATGTAAGAGGATATACCAGAAACTTGCCTCCCAGTACTACGGGCCATTTGAGGTGCTCCAACGAATTGGTATAGTGGCTTACAAATTAAAACTGTCGCTGAACTCCATAATCCACCCAGTGTTCCATGCTTCATGCCTCAAGAAGGGGGTGGGGAGACCAGAATTGGTTCAGACTGTGCCGAAGGGGTTAGAGACTGATTTAACCATGGAATTCGAACCTGAAAAAGTGGTCGCTGAGAGGTATAAACAAGTCGATGGAGAACAGATACAGCATGTCCTTATCCACTGGAAGGGAAGAACGGCTAAAGAGGACACCTGGGAGGACGTCATAGATTTTACTGCTCAGTTTCCAAATTTCAACCTTGGGGACAAGGTTGTTCCTAAGGGTGAGGGTATTGTTATGGACCACAATGCGGAAGGCCCGGTCCAAAGAGCTAGGCCCAACATCACTCGGGTTTACTCTCGAAGAAAGAAAGAGGGGAAAGACACGTGAACATGGGAAGGGGCGGGAAGCATAAGAGAGAGGGAAAGGGAATAACATAATTCATTCAGTTAGAACGTTGTGCACACATTGAGTACTAGCATAACTAGGGAGTGAGAGAACGGTGAGTGTAAACTTTCCGGGAAGGACTGTAATCCAAATCTTACTGTCAATACATCAAATAGTTCAAACCTGTATCAGATTCCTATTCAAGGTTGATCAAATTCGAGTCTAAATTTTTTTGTTTAACATATCACGGACTGCTTCCATTATTATTGTTATAAAAACATGTATTCAATAAATAGATTTAGAACCTTCGAGCTAAAATCAAACTCGGAGCTTTAATTCGATCTTCAAGATCAAACTCAAACTGAACTAGTTCAAACTGAATTCAAACCTATATTGTTTTGACATATGTGGTGCAATTCGATTTGTTTGACACCCCTTCCGCCTATAGTATAAATGAAATAGTAAATCATGAAAACTCTAATCAATCATGTACAAAACTAACGCCTGTTTTTACAATGACACCTTAAGAATGTTTCTTTTTTCAATAAATTTACTTGATCTTGAACTATTACTGTATCATCATCCCTGTGGAACACAACCTCGAATTTCAAAAAATGACCCAACAGAGTCTCGGTTGACTGCACCCCGAGCAGCCGAGAGCACGAATACGCTCTCCTGCTCGAAACAACACCTTTCTCCAAGCCCAGGTAAGCAACCTTCACTGTTATCAAAATGGGAGACAAAATGATGAGATTCTATCTCCATCCTTCATCTCCCGGACCAAATTCCCCCCTCATAAAATATTAGTAACACCAAGTTCCCGTTTTCACATTCGGGCTACTGCCAACTGTAATTGGACCTCCAATCTTGAGGCGATCAAGCAACATCAAAGGGACCCAATACTCCAATAATGCCAAAAATAGCTTTAAATGCCAGCCTAGCTTGCAATTAATTTGCTTCACAAACTAGAGCTGAATCATTGGCAAAAGGTACCGTTCATTAAGTGATCATATCCAACTTTTTAGCAGTTCTTGTCTCCTTATCTAAAGGGTTGCCGGTAACCCATAATTGTGAAACGATCGGATCCGTCCATCCCAGCCAGCAGTAACTATGACAAGTCCGTATGCATGAGAACTCGATAGATTCTGGCAAGAATTCTTGAAAAGTTTGTACTGTGATTTGCTCATTGATGATTCGGCCTCATAATTAGAAGCAGGAAGTTTTTCTTCCGGCCAAGTTGCGGATCCCTTCGAGCTGGAGTCTACGAAAAATTCTTGGCTCAACAAGAAACGGGTAGATGTCGAGAAAGGCAAATAAGTAATTGAACTACCAGGGAGTTTTCTTGATTGCAACCTGTCCATTGGGTTCCTGGTTTGCAAGCCAGGCCATGGTAAGGCGACAGAGGCATCAGCAGAGAAACACTCGAATGATCTGATGGCTTTTGGATGCAAAAAGGAAGACTCCTCCTGACCCATGTAGTTCCAAAGATGAACGCTTGAATCCTCGGAGGCAGAGATAATATGTTTTCCATCTGAAGTAAATGATGCAGATAAATGGTTTCCACAATTTCGAGGGCCTGGCGAGGAAGCGAGAGTTGTAGAATTTCTTAATAGAATGAGACATAAAGAAATCAAATTAAGATATAATATTTTCTTTGTATCTATGCTTCTGATCACGGTACAAGTGGAACCAAATAGAAGGAACATGTACCTTTGTACTTAGCAATTACATTCATTCCATCTATAATCCTGACTTGTGAATCAGCACAAGTAACCAATAATTTGCTAGGATCGTTTGGTAAAAACTGCGGCCACGAGAAAAATCGGAAATAAATTTAAAATTTTGGTCTAACATTACAGAAGAAAGAAATATGAAAGTAACAGAAAGTGACCTGAAAGCCCGTTATCCTTTTACAAGGTGAGGACTTTTTATTTGTTAAGCATATTTGAGCCTCCAACTGCAATTGATTATCTGACACAGTAGCATGAAAGCCATTAAATAACAATTAAGGTCATCTATAAGTAATTATCAATATCGTGACTATTCATTGATTAAGAGCGAAATCAATTTCTCGCACTAAATTGATTAAATAGGTGACGGAACTGGTATTTTAATCCAAACAAGAAGCTGAAAGTTACCTGATATCTCGAAAAACTGGCAGGTCCCGGTTATAGAGCCAAAAACACCGCCCTATTGAACAACAAAGAAAAGACAAATTCAGAATACCTCACTAATTTTGAAGATATAGGCATCTAACATGTAGAGCTCCAGCATTTACGGACCTGCCCATCAGGTCGATGCGAGACAGCAGTAATTATGTCCTTTGCTTCAGTCCATCCAACAACTTGACAACCATCAATTGCCCAAATCCGAACTTTCCCATCTATTGAACCACTGATGAAGTAATCATCACTCACAGGGTTGAACTGAATGCAGGTTACTGCAGAGATAGATTGCTTTTCAGTGGAAAAATGTAAAGGGAACAATATATATTCATTTTTCAGTCAGTTTTCAAATTAGAGATGATTTTCTAGTTTCCGAATACCGTAATTACTATGCAAGAAGACCTTGAGGCAATTATCAACTCCAAGCTGCCACAGCCGAACTGTTTTATCAACCGATGATGAGAGAAGCAACTGCAGCAAAACATGTACATAAGAAGTAATTCACCAAATTTCTAATGTATTCAATAAATTTGCACATTCAAAACATACATTATTCTTCGACCAAGAGAGATCCAAGATTTCCCCACTGTGTCCCTGAAACACATGCAAAGGCGCCTCTTGTAATCTGAAAATCTTTGGAGGAAAGACTATACATGCCAAATCGGGTGTTCTTTGAGTCTTGGTTTTGCTAATCTTATCTTTTTCCAGCATGAGAGGCCTCAATTCAGAAAGATCATTCACAGAGAAGCACACGCACGATGGATCCACATCTGGCATGTCCCTTGTATCAAATCTTTCCTCCTCCACTACTCGCCAGACTTTCACGAGTTTATCTTTACCAGCGCTAGCCAAATATTGTCCATCACGACTAAATTTCATTGTCAATATTGACCCTTCATGAGCCGGGATATCTTGTCTCATGAAAAGGGCCGAGAGTTCCTTCAATCTTCTTCGACAATGGCGAACCTTGACTCTCTGAAACCTCGAGCCTTGACCTTGGCAGAAACTATTCGATTCTACATTATCTTCTTTCATATTCGCATTCATCAAACAATTAATGGATCGGAATTTACACAGCCACCAATTCCTCAAATTGTTCATCATTCTTGGTGTATTGCCATGACCTTCAGTGTCTCTCTGCACAAGTTGATGAACTGGGGGAGATAATTGAGAAACTTTTTCAACCTCCGCACTTCTAAATTCACCTAAATGTGCTCCCTGGGACAATTCTAAATCATCAATATTCCAACTTGATATAGAAGATTGGCTTGAAGAAAGTTCATCCATCATAACAGAGGTTCTTAGAACAGCTCCACTGTTACCCAAAATTCTATCCATATCACCCTTGAAAGCACCACCTTTCGGACTGTCATATTCAGCGACGAAATTTTCTTCTCCGACATCAATAGAATACAGCCCCATCCATCTAATGAATTTCATTCTGCGATCTCTAACACTCTGGGGAGTATTGATCCAAACATCATACTCCCAGTTATTAATATCAGAAACAAAATCGGGTTCTGATGTAATGTGCTCCACGGCATCGAAAAACCGAGATTCTTCGGTGTCATCAGTGAAGCTTTCCATGATTCCTCGAGTTCAACCCATGAAAATCTGAAACCCCTTTTCAAGAAACCGACTTTCTAGGAACCAGGCAATGTGCTTACTGCCTTCCTTTAACAAGCTTTATCAAGAAAGAAAAACAATTGAAGTTCAGAAAATAACTGAATAAACAAACATGAGCACCAACACCAAGGTCTCAGTAAAATAATAAATAAACAGATAGAAATAATAGCCCGCCCAGATAAACTAATATTAATAACTAATAATAGCAACAAAAAGAACAATAGATCCAACATGGATCCCAATTCCCACACATTGAATCTGGCCTGTAACAGAATTAATTCCCACCATTAAAATGGAAACCTTTTTTCAATCTATTTCAATAATTTATAGCTACATAAGATAAACCCCATCTTCTCCCAGAAAAAACCCAGATAGATTTCCGCATACAAAACGCAAACCCACAAATAGAATTAACATGTTTACCCACTCCAACCACAAAATTGATTCCAAATCTCAAGCAGCAGACAAGTTAACAAAAGTATGCAAGTGATATTCATCAAAATACATGCTGAGGCACCTGAAATCAAATGGGAAAATCAAACAACTTCAGAGATGAAAGGGGGCTTCCTCACATGGGCTTCATTCAGTTTTTATGAGATTGAATTGAAGCAGAAGGATCGAGAGATTGGCAGTTGGCACTCTCTAGAAATGGAGCAAAGCAGAGAAATGGCCATTAAAACAAAATACGTGTGTGTGTGTGAGGGAGAGAGAGATGAAATTGTAATTACTGGAAAGAAGAGGGGGCTAGGTAAATAATAATTTGGAAAACAAAGGGCAGAAATTCCCTGATATCCGCAAATGGGTGGCCGGAGGAACGAGATTTCGAGTCTTGTTTGTGTGTGTTTACAGTGTGTGTACTTAATAGTACAAAATTATTATATACCCGATTTTTTACATCGGACCTCTTCTCCTTGTAAATGTTCGTAGACGCTCAGTGGTGTTTCTGATTTAAAACTCGATTAAAAAGACAGTGCAGTGTTACGGTTATATTGTTAAATTGAATTGTTATGAATTTCAAATTTACTTGATATCGTTTTTGTTTGGAACGAATGATTTGATTGATGTAAGAAATTTAAGATATTGGATTTCATTTAGTTCGTGGACTAAGGTAAAAAAACAATTAGAGCTGAAATTTTCAGATACATTGATTTAGTTTTTTGACCTAGACCATTATTTTAAATTCACTCTTTATTAGCTTAATTCTCATCAGTAAAATATAGATTTAAAATGAATGTAACACGAACCACAAGCCTGAAAATTGGACATAAGAAATTAAAATTGAAATAAGAATGATGTTTGAAAATAATTTACTGTGTATGAGATAGTGTTTCATGTAAATAATCTTATACTTGTCTTACAATTGGACATAAGAAATTAAATACTAGTCGTTTGATTAAAAATGATAATTTGTATATCTCGTACGTTCAACTAACTAATTAAACTATGAAATATAAATATTTATCCATTTATTTTTAATTTGACAAATGTAGTTACTCATTGTCCTCTCATCTCACTATTTATCTAAGAATTGATGACATCTCTACTGTATTGACAATAAATATCATTTTACGAAATAGATGGGATCAATGCTAATTAATATGACATAAAAAAACTAGTTAATGTTGGTTAGTAGATATATATTAATGGACGCGGATTTAGAATTTGGATTTGAATTTCGAAGAAAAATAAAGTAAAATTTTATGTTTTTCTTTGAATTGTTGTAAGTTTGTGTTTAAACCGGAAAACAACTTGGTTTTGATCAAGTCAAGAAAAAAAATTAAGAATTTGAATTTGTTTGTTTGATTTTTGTAGTCATGGTATCTTCTTGACCATGATTATATATAGGCTCATAAATATTGAATTAGGTTGTATGACTCATAAATCAATGATAAATTTATCTTAAAGTAAATAATAATTATGTGACTTGTTTAATTCAATACGACTATAGCTCATCGTGGGTAGAATATTGCTAAGAATAGGACGAAACAGCTTCCTTTTTTGAAGTCAATTTCAATATTTTGACGACAAAGTCTTTATTTCAATGGTTAACTTGATTCCATTTTTAAGTTGAAAAATACATGCATCATATATCATCTTTTAGACCAAATTTTAAATTTATTAAATTCACTCAATATAAGTTTAAGTATGAGAAAATTTTTAAACTTACCAATTGTTACTTGGTAATAGCAAGTGGAAGTGACATTTGCAAACTCCTCCCGTTTCTTTTTTCTTTTTTTAATCAATGTTATTTTTATTCCAATCATGTTTCTAAAGTGGTATATATAATGTTGGATCGAGTGTTTGTCGCTTTACCAAAATCTATAGCTGGTGGTAACGGTGCAACTCCAATCTTTTAAACCATACAGCAACACAAGCACCATGGTTAGATCATTCTACCTAGTAGGGGCAATTATTACGCTCCAACAATACCCTTCTAATAATTGCACTCTTTGCAATCAACGAGAATCGAACCCGGGACCTAGACTCTGATACCAATTGTTGAACCGAGCGCTTGTCGCTTTAATAAAAGTTATAGCTGGTGCTAATGGTGCAACTCCAATATTTTAAATTGTATATAGCAATTCAAGCGTTGCGGTTCGATTGTTCTATCTAGTAGGGACAATTATTACACCGCAACGTAATAACATAAGATCATTTTATTGATTCTCTTTTGAAATTCTAATTGAAACCTATTTTAACCACTAGGGATGGCAATTTTCCCCGCGGTTTTGGGGGCCCGCGGGGAAACCCGAAACGGGGTGGGTATGTGAAATTTTTTCTATCCCCGAATCAATGGGGATGGGGATGGTAATAGCACCCCCATCCCCGAACCCGCCCCGATAATGTGTATATATACATATATAATAAAAAATATTACTATTATTATATAATATTACTATTATTGTTCAATAAAAATCATATTACTATTTATTTTTTACATATTTAGATGACTAAAAATCTTCAAACCTAAATAATAATCTATTAATAACATTTATATGCATATATATATATTTCTGTAATAATATACTATTGAGTAACAATAATATGTAATATTAAATATATATTAATAATAATATAGAATAATAAATAATATACATATATTATCTAATTAATATTAGAGGCGGGGATGGGGATCCCCGTCCCCGAACCGATCCCTGCGGGGATGGGGATGGGATCCCCGAATCATTCGGGGGCGGGGATGGTATTGGCAAAATCGGCCCGCCTCGCCTTGTTGCCATCCCTATTAACCACAAATCTTTGATTTACCACAAAAAACCATGAATAGTGAAATCTCAAACAAGTGAAGACTAGCAAATCTAAAGGGCCAATATTTATTCTATTCAAAGAGTCAAAAGACAATGCCTTTCACCGGTCTAACTTGAAGGCTGCCCTAAAACAAGAGATGGCATCAAACCAATGAGTGGGCCAACGAAATTGTGGACAAATTTATATATTTTTTGGTTTAATTTTTTTCTTTCTAAATGTATAAATTCCACATATTTAACATTTTTTTCCTAAATTTTCGAAATTTAATGAGCTAGAATAAAAAAACTTTTACATAACTGCTTATAACAATTCAACTAGAATTGCCTTAAGCACCTTGAACCAAAAAATGGCATCGTGATAGTTAAAAAACTAAATTATTCGAATCAACTAATATTATACTTGGATCGATGAGTTTTGTACATCGATCAGTGTAGGATATATTTAAAACTCAATGCAATTACAACTGGATTGTATATGTTTGACCCATAATTATTAGAATGAAGGATTTGAAATCCAAGTATATTTTTGGTTCAATTTCAAATTCACTTTCAATTAGTCCTGTGAAGCACGTTGTCACGGACTTAGTCCTTTTAAGATCGCATGTGTCTTTACTTATGGATTCCACCCCATGAGTGCTAGCAAACTGGTGCATGACAACATGCATTTCGAAATTCCTTTTTACTAAATCCTCCAACTAATATAAATTCCTCCATGTAAAATCTTCATTGTTTTCATTCAAGTATGTCAAGAAATTTATGGATTACATCCATGAAGCCAAACATGACCAAAAATAATTAAATAATTCAATTAACAAAATGCATTTGAAGTAGCTAAAAATTCATATTTAGGAAATTTTAACGTAGCATGTCTTTAAAACCTGGAGGATTTAGCATCACCGATTTCATTGAGAGGATTTGAAACGAACCATACTCTAAATTTTTTTTTAAAAAATCATGTGTGGAATAAATAACTAATAGGTATGACTCGTTCCCATTTTTAAAATCATTTCTTCAATAATACTTAAAACAGAAATAACTAAATATTTTAAAACATTAAATCATCCATAATGTTTAAAACCAAACTGAGTAAAAGTACTGAACATGAACATGCTAAAATCATTATTTGAAAAGTGTATCATATCAAAGATAAAACATCAATGCGGCCACAGGGTACAGCTGAAAAGTGTATCATATCAAAGATAAAACATCAATGCGGCCACGGGGTACAGCTGCATCGGGCGCTCAGAGGTCCTCACCGCCCGGGATAAAATCTGCAGGGTAATCACTGTGAAAACCCGAAAATTTAGCTTTCGAAAATACAGCCGAAAAAAAACCTCAGATCTGGGAGGTCAACGGTCAACTCAGATCTGGCAGTCAATCGTCAACTCAGATTTGGGATAGTCAACCCAGCTGGTCAACAGTCAGACAGTCAACTCACCTAGTCAACAGTCAACTCAGCTTTAGAAAAGTCAATTCAGCTTTGGCTCACGAATTTCAGCAAGCTGTTATATGCGTACAGATCAGATTTCGTTTGGAAAGCCAACAATCGTAACTGCCAATTTGGGGAGATTAAAATGGCCAATTAAACCGTCCAATTCAATGCCTAAACCGTTAATTTTGTAACAGTCAGATTAATGGTCATCAAACCAGGAATTTAATTCTGAAACGACCGACCTCTTGACTCCCCACTTCTACACCTATAGATACCAGGTTGTGCCATCAGATTTCCCTCACTCATTCCGAAAAATTTCAGTAAAACACCAGTAAGCTCTCAGGTTCCTGCACAAGCCGTATCCCAACGCTGTACGAAGTTCACCAGATTTCATACATCAGATTTGGTCTGAGTTGAATACTGTCCTGCACCTTGAACCACAAGACTTCAGGAGACTGTAAGTGGGCTTTTGTTATATATATTCTTTTCAAATATTATATGATATTCATGCTACGTTCTGTTTTGAAATATTCCTTCAAGCTTTCGTTTCGAGTCGAGTTCATGCTGTGATCTAAGCTCTGTTTTAGCACTGATATTTCTGTCGTAATATGGGTCTACGAAAATTTTCGCACTCTGAGTTACAGTGGTAACTATGCCATCGACCCCTTAGAGGAGTAAAAATTAGGGACTGATCAGTAAATCATAGAAACGAAGTAATTATCAGTGCTACATGTTATACTCTGCTATGTTATGTTATATGCTATGCTCTGTATATGAATCTGTATATGTATATTTTGTTATGCAAATGGTTCTCCCACTTGCTGAGTGTTTCCCCAAACACTCACCCTTTACTTCTCCCACCAGATAGGAACGAAGAACAGGTTGAAGAGGAAGAACAAGAGCTGTTCTGGGGCTGTTGATGATTTAGTACAGTTAATGTAAAATTCGCTTCCGTATTTCTGTTATTCAAACTTTGATTTTCAGTTGTAAAGACGATTATTTTTTATTATGTAAAAGACTGGTTTTGAGCTATACTATGAGGCTTATTGTCTTACGATTTTATAATTGTTTAACATTGTCGATGTCATGAGTCTCGGTCTCGGGACGTGACATTTTAGTGGTATCAGAGCTCAGGTTCATAATCCGACTTAGAAACCAAGTATGAGATTTTGCAAGGTTCGAGACAAACTTGCATGTTTTCGCATGAGACCAGTGCTACCCCCTCCGAAATGTGCCAACGAGCAATACTCACCACTATGTCGTGACATAAGGCCGCTCTTTGGCCAAATTCCTTTTAGGCCTCCGAAATCGCGTTTTTACCGTTTGTGGAAAGATTTGAAAATTCGATAACTTCTTGTACGGAACTCCGATTTCAATTCCATTGATTATCCTGTAATCCCTATGACTAGAACTCACTTATGGAATAATCACAACTTTCTATTTTTGGAAATTTTCTCTGATTTTAGGAAATGGCCCCCTCTGTCCCCCGTACTCGTGCTGCTGCTTCCCTTCGCATGAAGCAGATTGCCCTTGACAACCAAAGCCGCATGATTATGTTGGCATACAATGGCGGATCCGGATCCCGTTTCCCGGGGGCGCAACGGAAATCAAAAGTTGCCCCGAGAAACGTTCAATACATTCAAATCCAATTCTATAACATTCATAGGGTGTTCATAGAATCGTTACCTTGTTGGCGTCTATGCGCCTGGCTCCGACCAGTTTCACGAGGAAACCGACACTTCAAACGGTAGGCGGCGGTAGATCGTCAATCAGGTCCACGACCGAAATCAAGACACCTTCGTCAGCCTGCACTAGAAGGCCTGACAAATTTTGCACGGACGGAAACACCTCAGCGTGGTGGCCGGAACAAGTCCGGCGAAGGGGCGGCGGCGTCCGACGGCGGCGTGAGGCTTGGAGAGGAGGGGGCGGCCGAAATCTTAGAGTTGGAGGCTAGGGTTTTTTTAATGTGTCTTATGATTAAGCCCTAAACCAACTTAACTTAATAAAGATGGTAGATGGGCTTGAACCGGCCCAATGGACTTGGGTCATACCCAGGTCCATATGAACATTCGGTTCATTTAAATCACTGCGGTTTCATCATAACTCCGATCGACGATCAGATCGGACCGATCGACTCAGTTTCCAAAACTGAACGTTATGATGTGAAAAACAATTTTTCAGATTACCTAGTCCAAAATGACAGTTTTGCCCCTCAACAGTGGAAATCACAATTTCACCCCTGTTGACTTTTAGGAAGTCGCACTCCCTAAAATACTCTTCCTATGCTCAACACATTGAGCTCAGTTTCCGTGCGGGAATCATGAATCCAGTACTTGTTGTTAGAGTAGATGCCCAACTAGCCAACTTGTGGCGTGTGAGTTTATAGACTCTTGTATATGACAGTCTTTATAT
Source organism: Dorcoceras hygrometricum (assembly GCA_001598015.1). Taxonomy (NCBI): domain Eukaryota; kingdom Viridiplantae; phylum Streptophyta; class Magnoliopsida; order Lamiales; family Gesneriaceae; genus Dorcoceras; species Dorcoceras hygrometricum. The sequence goes on from KQ996473.1 coordinate 254,619, forward strand.
ATGATATTCACATTTGTTTATGACATTCTATATCTTAATTATGTTTATATAATGTTAACAATTGTGTTGGATAAAGACCTAGAATGCACCATAGTGTATGTTAGATGTGATAGTGGGTATGACGGCTATCATGAAACACATCTAATAGTCACTGTGTATTTCGAATTAGTTCCTAGTCGATTGGGCCGTCAAAATGAGGATAAAGCCGCCCGAGCTTGAGACTAGTATCTGCGATGCGAAGTACCATGTTTCATTGGTAGGGAACATTGTGATGTTCTGAGCATGCAGATATATAGTGACCTGGTGATCTATCGAACTACCCTCGTTCGGACTTTCCAAGTGGTTACCATTTGTCGAGTGGATAAGTCCGAGGTCTTGGTTGTACTGATTAGTCCTCACGAACTCGAAACGTCATTGAGACTCTACATGATAGGCGTCTCACTTTGACCCGTTTGCCGACTCACTTGGGGTCATTAGGCGGCGGGATTGGGTGAGATCCCGATGCATGTAGGAGTCGATGCTTCGTTGTCGAGGATTCACCGCTCGCTTACATGCGTGGATATCCTATGCTATCTGAGGGGATAATAGTGTATAAATCTCTGGCCAGAGTACTAGAAGTGTTTTAGGTAAATGGGTTTACCTAGTTACACTCGCGATGTCACTATTCGATCTCCAAGATGTATGCATAGCTATCGGATCTTTAGCGACTCTCGATTTACCAATGGTCGTTGATATGATCGGGATATATGGATTGAAAGGACCGTACTGTACGCTAACCACGACCAACTGGTTCTTGCAGGCACTATCAGTGATACCTAGGAGATCATGGCATGATATTTCTAGGCGCTTTACCATGATCCGTTGGGCAAGTCCGAAATTGTGATTTCGGAGCCACAATGGTTGTGGGCCCACGGCTAGCTGTATCCCTGAACCATTGAGGGTCACACAAGTACTGGATTCAAGATTACCGCATGGAAAACTGAGCTCAATATGTTAGCGGAGGAGGAGAAATTTTAGGGAGTGCGACTTCCTAAAAATCAACAGGGGTCAAATTGCAATTTCCAAGAGTTGGAGGACTAAATTGCAATTTTGGGTTAAATGATCTGAAAAATCGTTTTTCACATCATAATATTCAGTTTTGGAAACTGAGTCGATCGGTCCGATCTGATCGGCGATCGGAGTTACGATGAAGTCGCGGTGGTGGATATCGTCATTTGGACCCGGGCCCATTGGGCCGGTCCAAGTCCACCACTAGTCTACTTATACTAGACTAGGGCTTCATTAAACATAACTAATACACACCCTAAACCCTAGAGCTCTCTCTCGGCCGCCCCCTCTCCTCCAAAGCCCCACGCCGCCGCCGGCCGCCGCCTCCGCACGTTGATCGGACTTGTTCCGATCACCGTTTCGAGGAGTTTCCGTTCGTGCTGATCTCGTCAGGATTTCTAGTGCAGGCTGACGAAGGAACCTTGCTTCCGGTCGTGGACCTGATTGATGATCTACAGCCGCCTACCGACAAGAGCAGTTTCCCTGTGATTCTGGTTGGAGCCAGGCGCCTAGACGCCAGCAAGGTAACACCCCAAAAAACATCCTATGAATGGTTTATAGTATTGATTTTATTGTATTGAACGTATCCCGTCGCTTATTTTTAAACTTCCGCTGTGCCTCCGGGAGACGGGATCCGGATCCGCCACCGTTATTCCAACAGTGGTATCAGAGCACTGGCTCGGATCCTTCAATACATTTTTGCCTGAATTGCATCTAACTCTCGAATTTCAGATTGAACAAACAAAAAAAAATTTTGTTTTGGCCGCCGACGCTGCCGTGTGTGGCGGCCCCTCCCCTCGCTCGCTGGACGCGCAATGGCCGGCCGATTGATGCTGCTGTCTCGCGCACGGGTTGCGCATTCTGTCGACGGGCGTTGCATCAGGGAGGCGCACGGTGGCTGCTGGTGTTGCGCAAAACGTTGCGAAAATTATCAGCCGATGGTTGCTTGCCGTGCGCAATCTGTTGCGTGTTAAGCTGGGCGCATCGCGCGCCACACCGCCGTGCATGTCACGGCCAAGCATGCGGCCGAGCGTTGCATGTTATGTGGTGGCGGCGGCCGCCGCCGTGCGGCTGCCGCCCGGCGACGATCTCCGGCAGATTTTTGCGACGGCTGATTTCTTCTAGGTTTAGTTCGGGCCTGTCCCGGGCAGCCCATGAAGTTTTCGGGTCGATATTCGATATCGGGCCGATTTTGGTCGATTTTGAAATTTTTGAGATTTTGGGCCCAAAATTGTTTTTGGCCCAATATGATGCAATTAAAATTACAAAATACGATTTTGATTGTAAAATATGATTTTATAATTAAATATGATTTTGTTGATTAAAATTTGATTTTATCGACAAAATGCGATTTTATTATAAAATGCGATTTTATGATTAAAATATGATTTTGCGATAAATAATTTGATTATTTAATTTATGCATATTAATTAGATTGATTGTATGATTGGGATGATCAAGAGCCATGCCCCAATGTGTTAGGTGTATGCTTTAGGTTTTTATGATTTCGGTTGTAATATTGTTGATTATCATTTTATAAAAGTGGGTCTGTTTGTGGTCCGTTCCCACCCCTTAAAATGTATCCCTTATGTGTTGTAACGCCCCAAAATCCATAGGACCACATTTATGCATTTTATTGATTTTATGGGCCACATTGGCAATTTTAAATGTATTGTATTTGCTGATTTATTGATGTCAGCAAGTAGGATGCGCTGCGGCTGAGTGCTGCGGCTGGTACCAGCAGACGACTCCAACGAGCGATGCACGAGCTGGATTTTAATCGATTGGAAAATGTTTTAAGGAGGTGAAATGATTTCTTTTGGAAAGGGTTTGGTGTTTTACAAATTAAAATGATATGAAGGAAATTTTACTAAACTTTAGAAGTGTGTCATGCTTGATTTCACAAGTAGCTTGCCACTAATCCCTTTCATATAAAAACCTGTTTTCAAAGTAAGATTTTTTGCTACACCATTTAAAGCTTATATTGTTGTTCTTATGGATCTGTTTCCTGTATGTTTAAGAAATGTTTAAAAGTTCATGTTTGAAATGATTTATACATGAAAAGGAAAGAAAGATGGGTTCGAAAATGATGTTTTGATGATGATGATGCTTCCAAAATGTTTTCCAGAAAGTTATGAATGTTTTAGATGTAGATTCGAATTTATTTCCAGAATGTATGAATGTTCTTCTCGCAGTAGCTGTAATATCAGAATTTGATAACTGTGTAATCGGTAGTTGCTGGTTGAATCATTATAAAGTATGGTTTGATAGGCAACGGCTGATGGCATAGTTGTTGTTTTGATGTTACAAACATCGAGTTATGTTCCAGCAGCTGTATCTCCTTGTTAAGATTCAGCAGCTGCATTGTTATAATGTTTACGAATGTTTTTCCTTTTTGCTGTAATGTCGGGATTTGATAATTGTGTAATCAGTAGTTGCTGGTTGAATCAGTACAAAGTCTGGTTTAATAGGCGACGGCTGGTAGCGCGATCATTGTTTCGATATTACAAGTGTCTTTCGTAAATTCCAGCAGATGCACTGTTCACCAGCAGGCGCATCTTTCCTTATTAAAATTAGCAGTATCACTTATTTGTTGTAAAACCAGCAGCTGCATTCCTTTGTTAGAATTCAGCAGTTGCGTAGTTTTCATAAAATCAGCAGATGCACTGTTCACCAGCAGATGCATTCCATAGTAATAGTTCAGCAGTTGCTTTATTCATTTCTAAGAACTGCTCATTTCAGCTGGTATTAGTCTTGCGACTGATACTATTCATTTATATAATCATGTTAGCGCTTTTCTTTGCGACTGATCGATGCGCTACGACGTCGTCCCTTTAAGTTATAAAATATCAACAGATAGTCTTTCATCCTATCTGTTATTTACGTCAACGACATCGTTTCATTTAAATGCGATTGTCTTAGTAAAAGATCTTGCAGCTGGTTTCTGTTTATTCCAGCTGGTTCATTTTAGTGATACTTGCGAACAGCAGAGATCTGTTTTGGTTTCACAAGTGCTGTTCCATTATCTTGCGACTGGTTTCCTTTTTCATCAGTTTCATTTCAACGATACGTTTCCAAAGTCGAATTTGATACTCAGTAAAGTTTTAAAATGGAAGCAAATGTTTAAAATGATGGAACCCGATGATTTACAGAAATTCAAGGAATGTTTTACGAAAGGATCAAAGTTTATTTTAAGATTATGGCATAGATAGTTGACGGTCACCAACGAGAAGGGTGAGCAGTTGTCTAGATGTCGGCTGCCCTTTCATAACGAGCTATATGCTAAAACTGATATCGGGAGTCATTTTGATCAAAGTGCATAACGGACCATGAGGAGCTTATATGCCATAGTCTAAAGAAAAGGAAATGATGTCAGAGCTGGGCTATTATCCCCTGTCTCTAAGATTAACGTTGTGTTTAGGCCTACGTTTTCCGTGTCTCAGCTGTATCGTTTTGATTTAGATTGTACTGTATTAGATCAGTAGCAACGCAACGG
>KQ996474.1:29520-47363 GCA_001598015.1 Dorcoceras hygrometricum
TCTCGTGAGGCTTCAGCTGTCGAGACGCATATGCAATCACGTACCCGTTCTGCATCAACACACACCCTAATCCACTCATAGAAGCATCGGAGCACACAACGAAACCTCCAGATCCAGACGGTAGGGCCAAAACAGGAGCAGTAGTCAACTTCTCCTTCAGCGTCTGAAAACTGTACTCGCACTCATCAGTCCATACAAATCTCTTATCTTTCTGAGTCAACTGCGTCATAGGCCTGGCTATCGAAGAAAACTTCTCAATGAAACGTCTATAGTAGCCGGCCAACCCCAAGAAACTACGGATCTCTGAAACGTTCCGAGGTCTCTCCCAGTTAAGCACTGCTTCAACCTTGCTCGGATCTACCGAAATTCCTTGTGCCGAAATCACGTGACCCAAAAAGATAATCCTGTCGAGCCAAAACTCGCACTTGCTGAATTTGGCATAGAGCTGCGAGTCTCTCAATCTCTGCAATACAAGTCTCAAATGCTCCTTGTGCTCTCTCTTGCTCCTCGAGTACACCAAGATGTCATCTATGAAGACGATAACGAACCGATCGATATACTCGCTAAAGACGCGATTCATCAAATCCATAAAGACAGCAGGGGCATTCGTCAATCCAAAAGGCATGACAAGAAACTCAAAATGCCCATATCGAGTCCGGAAGGCTGTCTTTGCCACATCAGCGTCTCTAATTTGCAACTGGTGATAACCAGAGCGCAAGTCAATCTTCGAGTAAACAACCGATCCCTGTAGCTAATCGAACAAGTCATCAATCCTCGGCAGAGGATACTTGTTCTTCACCGTGGCCTTATTCAACTGTCTGAAGTCCACGCACATCCTCATAGTGCCATCTTTCTTTTTCACAAATAGAATCGGAGCTCCCCAAGGCGACATGCTCGGTCTGATGAAGCCTTTCTCTAAGAGATCGCTCAACTGTTCCTTCAGCTCTTTCAACTCTGCGGGCGCCAACCGGTAAGGAGCTCTAGAAATCGGGGCGGTACCAGGCACCAACTCAATACTGAAGTCGATCTCACGCCAAGGAGGGAATCCAGGAATCTCATCTCGGAAACACGTCGGGAAACTCTCGAACAACGGGGATGTCACTCAACTCTAATCGCTGCTCCTGGGAACTATCAAGCGCATAAATCATGAATCCTGCATTACCTAGCGATAGCAGGCTAAACATCTCCATAGCGGATACTAGGGGAATCTTCGACCTCGAATCCGTGCCGTAGAAATCCCACCTCTCACCCGTATCAGGGCGAAATCTCACCACACCATGGAAGCAATAGACGGTCGCCTTATAGCTAGATAACACGTCCATTCCCAAAATACAGTCGAAATCTCTAATCCCCAACACAATCAAATTGGTCACCAAAACATGCTCCTCAAACCTAATCAGGCAATCTACAACTACCTCTCGGGACCACAGGTTCACACCAGCAGGAGTAGACACAGAAACAACATCACTCAGTGGGGAAGAACTCAACCCACGCTCAAACACAAACATCTCAGATATGAAAGAGTGTGATGCACCAGTGTCAAACAAAACTCTCGCAGGATAATCATAAATAGAGCATGTACCTCTAATCACCATGCCCGGAGTCTCCTCAGCCTGATCTCCTGTCAAGGCGTTCGCCTGCGCCTGCTGGGGAATCTGAAACAGGGGTCGGGAAGGTCCTCCAAAACGGGACTGCTCACGAGGCTGAAAACTAGGTCGCTGGGACTGAGCAAAAGGCTGCTGTCGCTGAGAAGAACCACCCGCGGAACCCTGCTGCGACTGACCAGTAGACCGCCCTCCAATCGAAGGACACGCTCTAGCGAAATGTCCCGGCAGACCACAAAGGTGGCAGAGTCCTCGAACTCCTCGACACTGCGAAGTCTCATGTCTCCCTCCGCACTGACTACAGAATCCGCCTCCCGAGCCGCTACCAGAACCACTGCCAGAACCAGAGCTCACAGAACCAGAAGAACTCGAATGGCCTTTCTTCTTGAGCTGCTTCCCTCTAGGTCTAAACTGCTGGCGACTTGACTGCTGTGACCCTTGCGGAGACTGATACGACTGCGACACCGCCTGAGCTGGCTGAGAAGCACGCGCGGTCGTCTGATGCACTGGAGGCTCAGGATCCATCAAACTCTCCTCGATATCCACTGCATTGTTCACATGCATCCATGAAAGTCGCCGGGGACCCAGACATTCCTCTTTGTTCGCTCTTGGTTCGCCACAGCTGGCATGTACACTAGAAGCGCAGAAAACCTGTCAGGGCTCGTGTTCGCAACCGATAAACACATGCGGAAGCTATCAAAAGTGGATAAAATTTTCGCTTTTAGGCCCGACGGTTTTAAACATATAATTTAAAATACAACAATACTTAAAATAAGTTTCCCAATTCGTAAAACAACCAACAATAAGCATACATAATCCCAAACATGTATCAGACTCCCCTACGGGTACAAAAACAAAGCACAGGGCATCTCCCTGGCTAACCGATACATATATATATAAGTATGCTATATGCAACTGGGACACTCTAGCCACCTCCTGGGGCACCACCCGCTGGGTTAAACCCACGACCAGCTGTAGAACCTGGGTTTCCTGAAAACAACATAACAAAGAAACAAACCAAGCCCCGGAGGGACATGGGGTTAAACCCCAGTACGGAGAGCAAACATAAAACAACATATAACAGCAAGAATAAAATAGCAGATGCTATGCATGAGAAGGGACAACAGTTCAACGGGATGGATCAGACAGTGGCCACAGGGTGTATTCCAAGTGTGGTAGTTAGCCACTCGCCAGGACACAACACCCGAATACCAGATGCAATAAACAACTCCCTTGCTGTTGCTCAACCTATGAACTGTGGTAGTTAGCCACTCGGCGCATAGGGGCTAACTCAACCCAGCAGGGGAATGAGAGTGCGGTATCGCCGCTCGCCCTCGCATCCTGGTAAGAAAACATAGCAACAAAGACGGCAACAATGGCTGAAAAGGGATGAAGTTGCGTGTATGCATATGCGGGAAGAATGTGAACATATCAACATATGCACAACAATAACCAAACCAGCAGCATACACAATATAACACACGGCAAACCCAAACCATAGCCTCAACAGGTACAACACAGGGCAGCCAACAGATAGCCATCTCGCAATTATCCAAGCCATCACCATGCTGGAATTTATAAGCTCAAATCCGTACCTTGATTTGCTGAGTTACAATTACCAATGAAAGAGATCCCGAAGACTCTAATAAAACCCTGCTAAACACACAGCGCACACAATAAATCCTACGGGATACTACACAGAACACTGCTGGGAGTTACCACTCACACCAGTCACGAATTCATCAGCATAACTCAACAAAAAGCTTAAACTATGGCTAGAAACAAGTTCTCACCAAAACCAGAACGTAGCTCTACCCGGTCGACATGATACTTCGAACGGCAGCAACTTCGCGTTCCTCGACTAGCCAACGACAGCTCCTAAAACTGGTACTAGAAGAAAGAGCTTCTCGAGAGGAGTCCAACGCTACCTCGCACGAGCTAGACACTCACCGGAGACGATGAGAATCACCGGATAAAATCAACGGTGAACAGGGCTAGGGTTCGAAACGAAGAACGAAAGTAGGAAATATACTAAGTGTGGGATTTTGTATCTCAACTCAAAGACCAAGTCTTTAAATATACAAATCTCGCCTCTGCTGAAATCTTCAAAACAACCCACCGACAAAAAATCAGCAGATGCAACGAAATCTCAAATCAGCAGGAATAACAATTCAGCAGATACATTTCTTCTCGAACGAACCCGTTGCCTCCAGCAGCAACGATAGCGAACGCCTTATAACACAACCCAAAACGGCGTCGCAGCAACTAACCCAAACGACGTCGCATAACGCAAGTCAGCAGAGCTACCATCAGCTGGTCTCTCAACCATCTGCTGATTAAAAGTCAACGAAAAGCAAAGATTCTTGCTGCTGGCCGCAAGCGCAACTCCAAAACGCAGCGTTCCAACTAAATGAAACGGCGTCGCATAGAACACACCAACTAAGCTTCCAGCAGCTGAGCGCTAAAACTAAAAACGTTAACAAAACCAGCAGCTGATCTCTAAATACTAAAACGTCGTCGCTTCAACTAATCTAAACGGAACCAACTGCTGACAGCCCATGCACACATCAAAACGACAACGTATCACTCCCCCGCGATACAAAACGCGCTAAGCTGCCAACAGCAATGCTTACGTCGGCAGCTTCGAAACCCAACTAATGCATGACGTCATCAGAGCTGTTACCAGCAGGTACCTCAAAACTCAAAAACAAATCGAAAATCTCCAGAATTGTTCTAAGGAGTGAAATCGACCCGAAAAGCAACTCAAACTTCAAAACAGAGATCAAACCCACATAATCTCTTAATCAATCGATTAATTTCCACAATTAATCCTTAATACAAAATCAGGTCTCACAGTTGGTGGTAATCAAGGCTGGTGGTCAAATCTGGTTGTCGCAAGCCATTCTGGGTACGCTAGTTGAATCTCCTACGCGTATGGTGAAGCGATGTCGTTCTGGGAGAAACCAGATTTGAGATTGAATCTGGTAGTACTGTTTAGACCTGTTCCGGGATGTCCAGACCGGAAAATAGTGCGTCGTCATTTCGAGTTAACAGTTGAAGCTGGTCAGTGTTTGTGTCAGATCTGGCATCCGGATTTGGGTCGCGATGCAACGTCATTTAGTGATACTCGTTTATGAACTAGCTGGATTGTAGAACGACGCCATTTTGAGAAACCAAATCTGGTGCGAGGTGGTCGCTATGAGCATGTTCATGTGCGACGTCGTTTGGTAGTAGCTCGCTGGTTTAGCGTATGGTCCAGATCTAGAGTAGTACTCAGATCTGAGTTGGTACCAGCTGTGAGCCCTATGTTATCGGTGGCTACTGTTCATCATATTTGTGGAGCTTTAAGTTATATATATAGAGGACTTTGACTATGGTCTCGTAATTACTTCCCACACTTAGAATATTTTCTCGTGAGTTTACTTGTTGCGATACCCTAGTTACTGTTCACCGAACCTTATCTTCTCCGATTATCGGCGGTATAAAACTCCGACTGAAGCAAGATTGGTAGCTTTGAGTTCCCCTTGTTGAGACGCTTCTATTACGACCACTTTTGAAGGCTTGGGTTAAGCTGGAAGAACAACGCGAAGGAGCTACAATGCATCGTTGTTTGTTTACGGGCAGATCTGGTTCTTCTTTTCAGGTAGTGCTTCGAGTAAGTACTAGATTCTACCTTGCGCTTCGTTTAGAGATAGTTGTTGTGCTAGAAAGGTAGAATAGAGCGGGTTGAGCTGGTGGCTCCCAGTTTGTGTTCTGTGCGTAATATCCTGAACTTGTTGTTGTTGTTTGGACTAGCAGGTGGCAGATTTGAGTTTCTCGGGACTCTTTTTGTGGCAATTATAGCTCAGAAACTAAAGGTACGGATTTGAGCTTGTTTTACCTGGGATAGGCATGAATATTTATGTGTGTTTGCTGGTATGTGGTGCAGTGTGTGCTATTGTGCTGTTAGTTGGTTACCTTTGCTCTGTACTGGTTGTTGCACGTTGTTATAATTGCATACATGCATATTTCCTTATTGAGCCCATATCTGTTAGCCGTTTGTTGTTGTTTCGCTAACCCGTATGTACCAGGAGTTGTTGTTGAGGATGAGCGGCAATACCGTGCTCCTCATCTCCCTGCTGGGTTATCTGTTAGCCGCTATGAGACGAGTGGATAGCTACCACGCTCTCATGAGTTTTGGCAACATTAGGCTGAGTGATATGTTTATGCTCTGGTACAGTGTTTTGAGACGAGTGGATAGCTACCACGCTCTCACATACTCCCTGGCCACTATCCGTTGTTCGATCTGTTGGCAGCTGCTGAGCTGCTCCTTGAGCTCCTTTGGCTTCTTGATCTGTTGTATCCTATTGCCTTTGCATCATGCTGTCTCATTCATAGGACGTACATTTATAACAGTTGCTATCTATTTCTGTTTGTATTGCTCTACGTACTGGGGTTTGACCCTTGTCCCTCTGGGGCTGGTTGTTTTGTTTGTTTATGTGTTGTTCAGGTTACCAAGGTTTCTCAGCTGGTCGTGGAGATGAATCAGCTGGTGTTGCCCCAAGAGGTGGATAGAGTGTCCCAGTTATGTATATTATATAGTTATGTAATAGAGTCGTCACTAGGGAACGTCCCGTAGTGATGTGATGTTCTATTGATGATTTCATATTTTTGTTGTTTGGGAGACACTCGATGCTTGTATTTGTATTATGCAGTTGTTAGTGTTCAGCTTTTGGGTTGTTGTAAAACCAATATTTGAATATAAGTGTATTTTTAAATTATGTTTTATAAGTCAGGCCAAAGCGAAAAATTATAGCCACTTTTAAATGCTTCCGCAGTTGTTTATTGCGTGGTTAATCTCTGTGGTGTACATCGGGCCTAACATTTGATCAGCACAGAGCAATTTAGATCAGCTCAGAGCAGAATCGGTTCAGATCAGATAAGCAGTTTAGAATCATCACAGAACAGAGTCGGTTCAAAGACCACCTTAGAGCAGTTTAGGGTAGAACATAATAATCAGCTCAGATAAGCAGCTCAGATAGAATCAGGATGATTTATATATCAGTACAGTGTGAACAGCTCAGAGTAGAATCCGTTCAGAACAGCTGAGAACGTCTATGCTGTAACAGTAAGGAACAAAGCATAACAGAACAAATCAGCTTAGAATATATCAGAACAGAGCAGCACTGAAGTGATCAGCTTATCAGTGGAGAGAAAAACAGAACAGGAAGATAAAATCAGAGCAGGCTTCGTATCAGATCATATCAGAGGAACAGTGTAATAGATCAGGCCAAAGCTGGTCAAACGAAGTCAAGCAAACCTTACGAGCAATAAACAGAACAAGCGAGAAAAAAACTATATTTTTTCCGAGCTGAACACGTCACCCCTACTCACTGCTGAACAACTAACCAACATCTGTTCGCAAAGCAACATCAGATCTCTCACACAAATGAAGACCAACGCTGGTCACTGCTGAGTCTCCTTCGCTAATCCAAAATTTTGTCGTTCCAACTAATACAAACGACGACGTACCAACACCCGTTACAAAACACGCTACGATACATCTTAATGCCCTTGATATCAGCTTTATCCTCCAAACTGAAAACCAACAATCCAGCGACAACTGCTTACGTCACCACTGCTGAACGCTAGCACTCAGCGAGGACCCACGCTAACTTTTGAATAGATCTCAAGCCAAACTCTAACTCTCCAGACTTGTTCCAATGACTAAACAAAACCCGATAGCTTCTTCAAGCACATCAACGCAAAGCTGATCTCAATAAAACCCGATTAATTAACTCAATTAATCTTATCAGCTTTCAGGTCTCACATCTCTCCCCCACTAAAACAGGATTTCGTCCTCGAAATAAAACAGCACAAGATCAAGAGTTCAAGATAACTTGGGAAAAAACCACCAGCAACCACTGGAAAAGCAAGGAACAAACTAGCTACTGAAATCTGATACTAAGCTCACAGAAATAGATGCGCCCACTCACGCTGAATCTTCTCTTCCAGTTCCCAAGTAGCTTATTCCCTACCATGTTTGCTCCACTGAACCATCACCAAAGGATCTGGCTCATACTTCCTCAACATCGAAACATGAAACACATCATGTAAAGAGGACAAATCTGATGGCAACAGCAAACGATATGCCAACGGGCCAATCCTCTCAGCTATCTCATAATGACCAACATAACGAGGAGCTAACTTTCCCTTGAGACCAAATCTCATAACACTGCGGAAAGGAGAAACCTTAAGGAAAATTAGATCACCAACCTCAAATTCTAAAGGCCTACGCCTCTTGTTCGCATAACTATCTTGGCGATCTTGTGCAGCTTTCATTCTCTGGCAAATCAAATCCACTTGATCTCTCATATGATGCACAAACTCTGGAGAAGACAGCTGCTTCTCCCCCACTTCTTCCCAACATACTGGCGATCTACACTTTCTGCCATACAAAGCCTCAAATGGTGCCATCCCAATCGTGACCTGATAGTTGTTATTGTAAGAAAACTCAACCAAAGACAAAGAGTCTTGCCAGCTACCACTAAAATCCATCACAACAGCTCTCAACATATCCTCTAAAATCTGGATAGTTCTCTCAGATTGGCCATCTGTCTGGGGGTGATACGCTGTACTCATATCCAATCTAGTACCCAAAGCTGTTTGCAAACTCTTCAAAACCTGGAAGTAAACCTTGGATCACAATCTGAAACAATCGAAACTGGCACACCATGCAAACGCACCACGAAATCTATGTACAGATTCGCCATATTCTTCAAAGAATAGCTCATGTTTTAGGGAATGAAGTGCGCATACTTCGAAAATCTTTCTGCAACAACCCAAACCGCATCACAACCTCTCCTGGAACGAGGCAAATGCGTTACAAAATCCATATCTATGTGCTCCCAATTCCACTGGGGCACCTCTAAGCTTTGCAACAAACCACCAGGTCTCATCCTCTCTGCCTTGACTTGCTGACAATTCAGATATCGGGCTACAAAATCAGCAGCATCACTCTTCAAACCTGCCCACCAGTAATGCTGTTTCAAGGCATGATACATCTTACTTGCAACAGGATGGACACTTTATCTACTGTAATGCGCTTCTCGCAAGATCTCTTCCTTAAGATCAACAAGATTTGGCACAACCAGCCTGCCACGAAACCTTAGGCAACCATCGGAAGAAACAGAGTAGTCTTCCAACTGACCATCTCTCACCTTCAACTTCAACTCATGGATGGATGGATCAGTCCTCTGAGCTGATCTAATGCTAGCAACAATATGTGGTTTGCAACAAACCACCAGGTCTCATCCTCTCTGCCTTGACTTGCTGACAATTCAGATATCGGGCTACAAAATCAGCAGCATCACTCTTCAAACCTGCCCACCAGTAATGCTGTTTCAAGGCATGATACATCTTACTTGCAACAGGATGGACACTTTATCTACTGTAATGCGCTTCTCGCAAGATCTCTTCCTTAAGATCAACAAGATTTGGCACAACCAGCCTGCCACGAAACCTTAGGCAACCATCGGAAGAAACAGAGTAGTCTTCCAACTGACCATCTCTCACCTTCAACTTCAACTCATGGATGGATGGATCAGTCCTCTGAGCTGATCTAATGCTAGCAACAATATGTGGCTCAACTTGAACAAAAGACACCACAACATAATCCTCAGCTGGGTAAAATCGCCAACCAGTAGTGCTTAGATGCTCATGGACCTTCGAAATCGGCATCGAAGCCAGCATCGCCACTTGAGCCTTTCTGCTCAATGCATCAGCAACTACATTCAATTTTCCTGGCTGATATTTGATCTCACAATCAAAATCCTTAAGCAGCTCCATCCATATACGCTGTCTCATGCTCAAATCTGACTGGAAGAACAGATACTGAAGACTCTTGTGGTCGGAGTACACCACAACTGCTCACCATACAGGGAGTGGCGCCAAATCTTCAAAGCAAAAAGAACTGCTGCTTACTCCAAATCATGAACTGGGTAACGAGTCTCATGCGGTTTCAACTGACGAGAGGCATACACAATGACTCGACCATTCTGCATCAACACACAACCCAATCCATTCAAGGAAGCATCTGCACAAACAACAAAACCTCCTGAACCACACGGCAGAACTAACACAGGCGCAGTAGTTAGCTTCTCGTTGAGCAACAGAAAACTATTCTCACATTGCTCAATCCACACAAACCTCTTGTCTTTCTGAGTCAACTGCGTCATTGGCTTAGCTATACTAGAAAATCTTTCTATAAACCGCCGATAATAGCCAGCCAAACCCAAGAAACTACGAATCTCAGCAACATTCTTGGGACGCTCCCAGTTAATCACTGCCTCAACCTTACTGGGATCCACAAAAATTCCATCAACAGAAATCACATGACCCAGAAACACAACTCGGTCTAACCAAAACTCGCACTTGGAGAACTTAGCATACAGCTGCGAGTCTCGTAGCTTCTGAAGAACCAACTTCAAATGTTCTTTATGCTGCAACGGAGTCTTAGAGTACACCAAAATGTCATCAATAAACACAATCACAAACTGATCGATGAACTCTCTAAATAATCTATTCAACAAGTCCATGAAAACTGCGGGAGCATTCGTCAAACCAAAAGGCATAACTAGAAACTCATATTGCCCATACATCGTACGAAACGAAGTCTTCTCAACATCCTGCTCACGGATGCGCAACTGATGATACCCCGAACGATGATCGATCTTTGAAAACACAGCCGAACCTGAAGCTGATCGAACAAGTCATCGATCCTAGGCAAAGGGTACTTATTCTTCACTGTCGCCTTATTCAACTGCCTAAAGTCGATGCACATCCTCATCGACCCGTCCTTCTTATTAACAAACGAAATAGGCGCTCCCCATGGAGACATACTCGGTCTAATGAATCCCTTCTCCAGAAAATCGCTAAACAGAACCTTAAACTCCCTCAACTCAGCAGGCGCTAAACGATACGGAGCACGCGAGATCGGATTTGTACCCGGTACCAACTCAATGCTGAAGTCTATCTCTCGCCTCGGAGGAAAACCAGGAATCTCATCACGAAACACATCCGGGAAATGTCGAACCACGGGAACCCTTATAAGCTCTACGCTCGAAGAAGAAGACGCATCTAAGGCATAGATCATAAAACCAGCATTCTCTAGCGACAACAGGCTAAACATCTCCATCGCAGAGACTAAAGGAATCTTCAACTGGGAATATTTGCCGTAGAAATTCCATTTCTCGCCAGACTGGGGCCTAAATCGCACAACGCCATGGAAACAATCCACAGTGGCCCTATAGCTAGACAACACATCCATTCCCAATATACAGTCAAAATCCCACATCACTAGCCTGATCAGGTTGGCTAACAACACACTCTCGCCAAACCTAAGAATACCATTCAACAAAATCTGCTGGGAAAACAAGCTCGCGCCGGTAGGAGTCGCAACAGATACAACATTGCACAAAGATGTGGTACGCAAACCATGCTCAACAACAAATGCATCAGAAATGAAAGAATGTGATGCTCCTGTATCAAATAACACACGCGCAGGAAAATCGAAAACAAAGCAAGTACCTGTAATAATCCCTCCGCCTGGCGTGCCCTCCGCCTGCTCCCTAGTCATGGCATTCACTTGGGCAAACTGAGGTCCAGAAAACTGAGGATGGGAAGACTGTCCAAACCGCGAAGGACCAGGCTGCTGAAATGACCTAAACTGAGGCTCCCCTAACCTCTACTGCTGAACAGGAAAAGCAGAACGACCTCTAGAAGATCCACCTCGACCTTGCGGTGGAGCTGTGGTATGCTGCGATCCAGACAAAGGACACACTCTAGCAAAATGTCCGTACTGACCACAAACATTACACGAACCATGCACACCAACACACTGCGTTGTTGGGTGCCTTCCACCACACTGGCCACAATACTCCACCTTGGAGCTACTACCACTGCTCGAACTCCCCGAGCTTGAAGAACTAGAACCAGACTTCTTCTTAAACTGACTACCACGAGGTCTAAACCTCTGATGTCCAGACTGTTGGGCTACTTTTTGCTGCTGTGGGGGTGGCCGAGACGACTGCACAGACTGGGAAGGTTGCACTCCCGGAACCACGGGACGACTACCTTGCACTCCCTGTGGCCTAACTCACGACCGACGATTCTGCAGTACTTCCTCAATGTCTATAGCCATGTCCACCACTTCTGCATAGCTCGCCGGTGAACCCGCTAACACAAACGAATACAGCTCTTCATTGAGCCCCTCCATGAACTTGTTCCTCTTCGCCTTCTCTCGACCAGCAACATGCGGAACATATGCAAGAAGAGAAGAGAATCTCCGGGCATACTCACCCACGGACATAGAACTGTGAGACCTGAAATTTAATAAAAGGATTAATTATTGTATTATTCGAATTTTAAAGAATTCTGGGTGTTCGGAGTTCTATTTGAAGATTTCGTTGTCATTTTCGGATCGAAAATCGCATTTAGAGCAATTCTGGGAATTTCGGAATTTTTGAGTTGGAATCCGAATTTACGAAGATTTCTGTCGGTGGCTATTTAAGCAGGTATGATATATATATATTTAGCATTGATGGGACGTGTATATATATATATGTTACTTTAGATGGCCTTCCATTATTGGAATTAGAATTTCGAATTCAGCAATTTTCTCCCAACTTTCTCCTTCATCTTCTCCAACTCGCGGATCACTATTCATAGTAAGTTTCTCCGGCCGATTCCCGTTGACTCCGACCTCCGATTTTCGTGTTCTTGGTAGCGTTGGAAAGCCCTCGAAAATATCTTTCTTTCCATACCAATATTGAAGGCTGAATCGAGCTGGAACAGAATCACGAAGCATCTGATTTCGGCAGCAGGTTGGAAGGTTCAGGTAGGTTTTTGAAATTGGGATGAGATATGGTTCCTAGCCTGTATTTTACGCGCCGGTAGGAGTCTCAACAGATACAACATCACACAAAGATGTTGTACGCAAACCATGCTCAACCACAAATGCATCAGAAATGAAAGAATGTGATGCTCCTGTATCAAATAACACACGCTCAGGAAAATCAAAAACAAAACAAGTACCTGTAATAATCCCTCCGCCAGACGTGCCCTCCGCTTGCTCCCTAGTCATGGCATTCACTTGGGCAAACTGAGGTCCAGAAAACTGAGGATGGGAAGATTGTCCAAACCGCGAAGGACCAGGCTGCTGAAACGGCCTAAACTGAGGCTCCCCTAACCTCTGCTACTGAACAGGAAAAGCAGAACGACTTCTAGAAGATCCACCTCGACCCTACGGTGGAGCTGCGGTATGCTGCGATCCAGACAAAGGACACACTCTAGTAAAATGTCCGTACTGACCACAGACATTACAAGAACCCTGCACACCAACACACTGCGCTGTTGGGTGCCTACCACCACACTGGACACAATACTCCACCTTCGAGCTACTACCACTGCTCGAACTCCCCGAGCCAGAAGAACTAGAACCAGACTTCTTCTTAAACTGTCTACCACGAGGTCTAAACCTCTGATGTCCAGATTGTTGGGCTACTTGTTGCTGCTGTTGGGGTGGCTGAGACGACTGCACAGACTAGGAAGGTTGCACTCCCGGAGCCACGGGACGACTACCTTCCAATCCCTGTGGCCTAACTCCCGACCGACGATTCCGCAGTCCTTCCTCAATGCCTATAGCCCTGTCCACCGCTTCAGCATAGCTCGCCGGTGAACCTGCCAACACAAACGAATACAGCTCTTCATTTAGTCCCTCCATGAACTTGTTCCTCTTCGCCTTCTCTCGGCCAGCAACATGCGGAACATACACAAGAAGAGAAGAGAATCTCCGGGCATACTCACCCACGGATGACAGAACCCTGAACCAGGTATCGAACTCATGCTCCCTGGCGTTCACAAAAGAATTCCGGAACGTACTACCTGACGAAAGGCAGTACAAAAGCTAACTCCACAAAATCCAAAGGCTTTCAGGTGTTGAACAAACCAACAGCTGAATACAAACTAAAGCAACAGCTGGTTACGAACAAATGCAACAGCTGATTACGAAAACTGATGCAACAGCTGATGACTCAATAAAACCAACAGCTGATGAACAATAAAACCAACAGCTGATGAACAATTGCAAAGCTGACAACAGCTGATGTGAGAAATTCTCAAAACCAAAAGTTGACTTTAAACTTGGTGTTGCAACATCAAAACGACAGCTACGTTATCAGCTGTTATCTATCAAACCATACTTTATACTGATTTTACTAACAACATCCGATTACATAACGTCAAATTCCAATGTTACCATTCACCAGAAGGAAAAACATTCATGACCATACTTGAATCAAACTCGAATCCTCAGTATTTCAAAAACACCAGTAACTTTATGGAAAAACTTGGAAGCATAAAAACATCATTTTGAACCCAATTTTTCCTTCCTTGAACATACGTAGATCATTTTAAACATGAACTTAAACATATCTTAAACATACAGGAAAGCAGATCCATAAAATGAATAAAATCAATATATGCTTTAAATGGTGTAGCAAAGGATCAGATTTTACTTGCCTTAAACAACGCTTTGCAACGATAGCTAATTCCTGCAGAAATATCCTCCTCGAGCAACAACACGAGCTTCTCCAGAAAATATTTTGGAAGAACACTAAAGATTTTCTTTGCAAATGATAATGATCTTGCTTTCAAAACAAGTTTAATATGGAAGGGATTAGTGGCAAGGTGCTATGTTTACAAAGCATGACACACCTCAACCAAGTTATACAAATTTTTGTAAAATTCCCTTCACATCATTTTAATTTATAAAACACCAAACCCTTTTCAAAATAAATCATTTGTCCTCCTTAAAGATATTTTCAATCGATTTAAACCTACTCATGTATCGCTCTTGGAGTCATCTGCTGGAACCAGCCGCGACGCATCTTATTTTCTGAAATCAATGAAATTCAGCTTTTGCCAACAATTAAATTGTCATTTTGACCCAATGAAAATAAACAAGATTCGTATATGTAGTCCTATGGATTTTGGGGCGTTACATAAAAAATCAAATAAGCAATCTGTGTGTGTCACTAGCTGTGAGCTGGTTTGACAGATGAACTCTGTTCTAGTTTGCTCTTTGAAGGTTTGTGAGTTCGCAGCTGATCTGCTCTTCTATTTATACTCTTTGGATATAACGGTAATAAATGTTACCAGTAGACACGTCGAATGTATCCAAATTGAAATTCCTGCGGTGACTTAAATGCTTGTACGGTTCGTACATCTCCATTAAATGCATTTACCTTTTTAGCAAATCTACGCCATCTTCAGTTTGAATCAAATCTCTGCGTATCTGAAATTAGCTCAAAGTAGTTCTAACGACTACAAATCAATGCAGAGAAGTCAAATGTATCACATCAACCTGTACTTAGTCTCAAACATTTTGAAATCCATTTTTCTATGTTGTCTTTACGTAACTGGTTTCCCGATCTGGTCGCTGTCCGTTGAACTGCTTTGCTAATCTGGTTATAGGCTGATCAAATCCAAACTTCTCTTAACTGATCTGCTCTTGTCTTTGTTATGTACTGAACCAGATAAAATCTTTTTGCACTTTCCTCTGTAACTCGATAATATCTGTAGTACAATCTTGCTTCGAGGTGGTTTATTCAAACTGATCTTCCAGCTGGTCTGTTGTACCATTTTATGCTTCGATCTGTTCTCTCAACTATTCCATAAACCACTATTTTATCTGCTCTACTGAACTCTAGACCAGTCTATCAACTGGACAACTCAAATCAGCCTCTATACCACACACAGCCAATCAGCCGGTGGAAATCATCGGTCCGTGATCATCGGGGCCCGTCAGCCCATCACAGCTCGGTGGTAGACACTCGAATCCGGTAGTCACCACTCCGACGATAGCGTTGGACTTTTCGGACACGACTCAACAGTCGGCCAGTAACAACGTGGCACCCAATCAGGTAATCAAATCAATCTGTCAATTCAGGCTCAAGATGTATGCGTGAATGCCATTCAATATCAATGCATAAAGCATACAATTCATAATACGTAAAAAATAGTACAACTCAATCAGTTCCACAATTCAATTTCACGTAATCCACATAACCGCAATTCACAACATTGAAAACTAGCCATGTTCACGCTCAACTGCTAAGGGCTGCTCAATCGTACCTTTCCTCTTCGAATTACCTAACATATTCCCAACAAAGACACGTCCAGCAACAACTCAAGCTTACTGCCTTTGAAGCTTCCTCGACAATTACCCTTCAAAATTCCTAGAAGCTTAAATTTGCCAAAGATACCTAATATCTTAGCTCAAACCAACGAAAGAAAGCTCACCCAAAGGATAGAAACGCACGGCGCAACTTACTGCTCAATTCAGCCGTTTCGCGTTTTCGCTCCAGCTCAACACAGCCTCCAAGATTGGTAGGAAAATAATACGTAGATCATTTTAAACATGAACTTAAACATATCTTAAACATACAGGAAAGCAGATCCATAAAATGAATAAAATCAATATATGCTTTAAATGGTGTAGCAAAGGATCAGATTTTACTTGCCTTAAACAACGCTTTGCAACGATAGCTAATTCCTGCAGAAATATCCTCCTCGAGCAACAACACGAGCTTCTCCAGAAAATATTTTGGAAGAACACTAAAGATTTTCTTTGCAAATGATAATGATCTTGCTTTCAAAACAAGTTTAATATGGAAGGGATTAGTGGCAAGGTGCTATGTTTACAAAGCATGACACACCTCAACCAAGTTATACAAATTTTTGTAAAATTCCCTTCACATCATTTTAATTTATAAAACACCAAACCCTTTTCAAAATAAATCATTTGTCCTCCTTAAAGATATTTTCAATCGATTTAAACCTACTCATGTATCGCTCTTGGAGTCATCTGCTGGAACCAGCCGCGACGCATCTTATTTTCTGAAATCAATGAAATCAGCAAATGCATAACATTTAAAATTGCCATTTTGGCCCATAAAATTAATAAAATGCATAAATGTGATCTTATGGATTTTGGGGCGTTACACACCGTTTGTTGCAGATTCTGTGGAGCTATGTTTGAGTTCCTTGGCTCCCTCTTCGGTTGTAGCCTTCAGCGGTTGTTCAGTGTCTCATGCATAGCATCTGCATTTTTATATTATGCTTTTCTTTAGCTGTTTCAGTTGCTCTCCGTACTGGGGTTTGACCCCATGTCCCTCTGGGGCTTGGTTTGTTTTCCTTGCCTGTTTTGTTGTTCAGGTTCTGCAGCTGGTCGTGGTTTTTACCCAGCTGGAGGTTCCCCAGGAGGTTGTTAGAGTATCCCGATGGCGTATAGTATAGTTATATGTATTAGTATGGTTAGCCAGGGGATGCTCTGTGCTTTTGTTGTACTTTGTGGTTTTCAGTTGTGGTTGTTACCAGGTATTTGATACATGTTTATGTTGTGATGTACATGTCAGGCCCCGTGCTAATTACTAACAATTAACACATAAGAAGCGCATAATCACGGAAGCTTAAAATCAGGGCTTAAAAATTTTTCGAAATAATATGGGCCTGAACTTCAAATCATACATTCAAAATAGCAATAATAAAATACGAGTTGATTCAATTCCAACACAACAAGTATATCAATCAAAACAAATCCCCAATACAAGATAACACGGGGCATCCCTCGGTTCAATACATATCATATATATAAACTGGGACTCAGGGACGCGGGGATCGACCAACTGAACTTCCACTCGGTCCAGCTTGATTACCTAATGCTCCACAAGATAACGCATCCCCCGGTTCAATACGTATCATATATATATAAACTGGGACTCAGGGACGCGGGGATCGACCAACTGAACTTCCACTCCACT
Source organism: Dorcoceras hygrometricum (assembly GCA_001598015.1). Taxonomy (NCBI): domain Eukaryota; kingdom Viridiplantae; phylum Streptophyta; class Magnoliopsida; order Lamiales; family Gesneriaceae; genus Dorcoceras; species Dorcoceras hygrometricum. The sequence goes on from KQ996474.1 coordinate 46,985, forward strand.
CGGCTTGATTACCTAATGCTCCTGCAAATGGGCAACACAGACCCAAACAAAAGTCGGCCAGTCACAACGTGGCATGACACCCAATAATCAAATCAATCTGTCAATTCAGGCTCAAGATGTATGCGTGAATGCCATTCAATATCAATGCATAAAGCATACAATTCAATTCACGTAAAACAAAGTACAACTCAATCAGTTCCACAATTCAATTTCACGTAATCCACATAACCGCAATTCACAACATTGAAAACTAGCCATGTTCACGCTCAACTGCTAAGGGCTGCTCAATCGTACCTTTCCTCTTCGAATTACCTAACAGATTCTCAACAAAGACACGTCCAGCAACAACTCAAGCTTACTGACTTTGAAGCTTCCTCGA
>KQ996474.1:49682-67963 GCA_001598015.1 Dorcoceras hygrometricum
GGGACTGCTCACGAGGCTGAAAGCTAGGTCGCTGGGACTGAGCAAAAGGCTGCTGTCGCTGAGAGGAACCACCAGCGGAACCCTGCTGCGACTGACCAGTAGACCGCCCTCCAATCGAAGGCGGGAAGGTCCTCCAAAACGGGACTGCTCACGAGGCTGAAAACTAGGTCGCTGGGACTGAGCAAAAGGCTGCTGTCGCTGAGAGGAACCACCAGCGGAACCCTGCTGCGACTGACCAGTAGACCGCCCTCCAATCGAAGGACACGCTCTAGCGAAGTGTCCCGGCTGACCACAAAGGTGGCAGAGTCCTCGAACTCCTCGACACTGCGAAGTCTCATGTCTCCATCCGCACTGACTACAGAATCCACCTCCCGAGCCGCTACCAGAACCACTGCCAGAACCAGAGCTCACAGAACCAGAAGAACTCAAATTGCCTTTCTTCTTGAACTGCTTCCCTCTAGGTCTAAACTGCTGGCGACTTGACTGCTGTGACCCTTGCGGAGACTGATACGACTGCGACACCACCGGAGCTGGCTGAGAAGCACGCGCGGTCGTCTGATGCACTGGAGCCTCAGGATCCATCAAACTCTCCTCGATATCCACTGCATTGTTCACAGCATCCATGAAAGTCGCCGGGGACCCAGACAGCACCATCCGATACAGGTCAGGTCTCAAGCCCTTACAAAAACTTGTTCCTCTTTGTCGCTCTTGGTTCGCCACAGCTGGCATGTACACTAGACTCTTAACTCTGCAGGCGCCAACCGGTAAGGAGCTCTAGAAATCGGGGCAGTACCGGGCGCCAACTCGATGCTGAAATCAATCTCACGTCGAGGAGGGAATCCAGGAATCTCATCTGGAAACACGTCGGGAAACTCTCGAACGACGGGGATGTCGCGCAACTCTATTCGCTGCTCCTGGGAACTATCAAGTGCATAGATCATGAATCCTGCATTACCTAGCGATAGCAGGCTAAATATCTCCATAGCGGATACTAGGGGAATCTTCGACCTCGAATCCGTGCCGTAGAAATCCCACCTCTCACCCGTATCAGGGCGAAATCTCACCACATCATGGAAGCAATCGACGGTCGCCTTATAGCTAGATAACACATCCATTCCCAAAATACAGTCGAAATCTCTAATCCCCAACACAATCAAATTGGTCACCAAAACATACTCCTCAAACCTAATCAGGCAATCTACAACTACCTCTCGAGACCACAGGTTCACACCGGCAGGAGTAGACACAGAAACAACATCACACAGTGGGGAAGAACTCAACCCACGCTCAAACACAAACATCTCAGATATGAAAGAGTGTGATGCACCAGTGTCAAACAAAACTCTCGCAGGATAATCATAAATAGAGCATGTACCTCTAATCACCATGCCCGGAGTCTCCTCAGCTTGATCTCCTGTCAAGGCGTTCGCCTGTGCCTGCTGGGGAATCTGAAACGGGGGTCCGGAAGGTCCTCCAAAATGGGACTGCTCACGAGGCTGAAAACTAGGTCGCTGGGACTGAGCAAAAGGCTGCTGTCGCTGAGAGGAACCACCAGCGGAACCCTGCTGCGACTGACCAGTAGACCGCCCTCCAATCGAAGGACACGCTCTAGAGAAGTGTCCCAGCTGACCACAAAGGTGGCAGAGTCCTCAGACTCCTCGACACTACGAAGTCTCATGTCTCCCTCCGCACTGACTACAGAATCCGCCTCCAGAACCGCTACCAGACCCACTGCCAGAACCAGAGCTCACGGAACCAGAAGAACTCGAATGGCCCTTCTTCTTGAACTGCTTCCCTCTAGGTCTAAACTGCTGGCGACTCGACTGCTATGATCCTTGCGGAGACTGATACGACTGCAACACCGCCTGAGACTTATCAAAACGACGCCGTAGCAAACACCAGCTGACAACAGCTCTCGCCAGCACAAACGACCAAGAGCTGCTAACAGCTCTCTCTTCAAAACAATCCATCTGCTGGTCGCGAGAAATCATTCAAAACGACGACGCATCTACTAATCCAAACGACGTCACTTTAGTTACGCAAGCCTTGCTACCAGCAGCTGATCTCTTAAATGCAAAGCTCAAAACGCAGCGTTTCCACTTAACTAAACGACGCCGCTTCTCAACGCTCTTGCACAAGCGCGCCTGCTGATCAGCAGCAACCAACATAACGCAACTTACTACCAGCAGCAAGGAATACGTCACGCCTACGTCATCATATCTATCGATAGCTCTTGCAACTGATTCCACAAGCCATCTGCTGAATTCCATAGTCAACACTCCAAAATGTTGACTAACACATGTCGCTTCCTCATTCAATCTCGCGCTAAACGCAATATCTGGCAGCAGCAACTTCAACTCGAAACAAAACCAGCAGATCTTCATACGTCATGCTGAAGACATCGCTGCTGTTACAAAATTCACCAGCACGAGCTACAGTAACTTTGATCAGCGTTGACTTCACCAAAAATCGATATTTCTCATTCTTAACTAGCGCTGCTGCTGAGGAAATCGGCAGGAACCATATTCTTTACGCAATTCCTCCAAATATACATGATTAATACCAAATCAAAACAATTAATCACTAATCTAACTTCTCAATCCTCACAGTACATCTTGGGCTTGTAACCTTTGTTGGTTTGTGAAACTGGGATTTAGTTTGAGTATTGTCGTAGTTTTAAATTATATTCGTTTTTAAACCGTCAGGCCAAAAGCTAAAAATTTTACCCGCGTTTTTTAATAGCTTCCGCTTGTTTGTGCATTGTTTATCTCTGTTTTGAGCACGAGGCCTGACATTTTTGGTATCAGAGCTTAATCTGGGATAAGCTCAATTTCTTTGATTACACTTGAGTCTAGGCACAGTGTCGTGTGTTGCATGTGCTTGACCTATGTGATTATGTGCCGCATATTGTTGTGATATCTATGCTGTATCTGTTCTCTGTTGCCTTATCCTGTTGAGTGCCTTCGTAGATGCCGCCTAGACGTAGAGCTAGAGGTAGGGGGTAGTTTCAGGAGTCAGAAGGGCAGAAAGAGGATCGGCGTAGTGCTCCTAGTCGTACTCGTAGTATCCGTGATGAAGAGGAGGAGGTTGAGGTTTTGCCGACCCCTGTAGAGAGGATGGACGTTGTGATGGGTTTCAGAGGATGAATCCTCAGGTCTTCAATGGCGACGAGTCGAGCGAGGATGCAGATTCATGGCTTCGGAACATCACTGGTCTTTTCGATCGTGTCCAGTATGACGACGAGCTTCGGTTGAGTTTGGTGACCCTACAGCTTAGAAAGGGTGCAGAGCGCTGGTGGCGAGGTGCTTCTAGTACTTTGTTGGAGACCGGCGTTGGGATTACTTGGGACAGCTTTTGCGAGACTTTTAGGTAGGAGTATGTTCCTGAGTCATACGTGAATGCCCGTGAGCGGGAGTTTGATCATCTAGAGCAGGGCTCGATGTCTGTTCGGGAGTATGCTAGGAAGTTTTATTCTTTGTTGGAGTACGTCCCTCATGTTTCTGGCCGGGAGAGGGCCAAGAGGACCAGATTTTTAGAGGGTTTGAACGAGTAACTGTATCAGATGGTGCTGACAAGAAAACCCAAGACTTATGCTGAAGCAGTTGATAGTGCTATCGATATTTAGGAGGGTTTGAGGAGTCGTCGTGCTCGTAGGCAGCAGGTGGCGCAGGGTGCCCGTCCAGCTGTTCAGAGAGCGCAGTCTTCGCAGTCTTCCCAGTCAGCCCATCAGCCCCAGCAGCAGCAGCAGCCACAGGTGGCACAGTAGTCTGGCCGTCAGAGGTTTTGATCCCGCGGTCAACAGTTCAAGAAGAAGTCTAGTTCGGGCTCTTCTGGTTCAAGTAGCTCGAGTAGCAGTGGTTCTCGGGCTGAGTTCTGTGGTTATTGTGGTGGCAAGCATCCTTTGACCCAGTGTGTCGGTGTGCAGGGCTCCTGTAATCTTTGTGGTCAGTATGGGCATTTTGCTAGGGTGTGTCCGTCAGCTGGATCGCAAGAAGCCGCAGCCCCGCCTCAGGGTCGTGGAGGTCAGTCTAGGGGTCGTTCCCCTCAGTTTCAGCAGCCCAGGATTGGTGAGACTCAGTTCAGGCCGTTTCAGCATCCTGGTCCGTCGCGATTTGGATAGTCATCTCAGCCGTTCTATTCTGGACCTCAGCATGCTCAGGCCAACGTCATGACTAGGGAGCAAGCGGAGGAGACGCCGAGCAGGGTGATCGCAGGTACATGTCTTGTTTTCGATTTTCCTGCACGTGTGTTGTTTGACACCGTTGCATCGCATTCTTTCATCTCTGATTCTTTTGTTATTGAGCATGGTCTGCATATCATTCCTTTGCGCGATGCTGTTTCTGTTTCTACCCCTGGCGGTGTGAGCCTGTTTTCCCAGGAGGTTTTGTTAGATGGCGTTTTGAGATTTGGTGAGCATGTGTTGGTAGCAAATTTGATCCGTCTGATGTTGTGGGATTTCGATTGCATCGTTGGGATGGACGTGTTGTCCAACTATAGGGCCTCCGTGGATTGTTTCCATGGGATTGTGCGTTTTAGGCCTTTGTCTGGCGAGAAGTGGGACTTCTATGGCCAAGATTCCCGATCGAAGATCCCGTTAGTCTCAGCAATGGAGATGTTCAGTTTGTTGTCCTTAGGGAATGCTGGTTTCATGATCTATGCTTTGGATGCGTCTTCTTCTTCTCGTGTGAAGCTTAGAGACGTTCCCGTGGTGCGACATTTTCCCGATGTGTTTTCGGAGGAGATCCCTGGTTTTCCTCCGAGGCAAGAGATTGACTTCAGCATAGAACTGGTGCCTGGCACAACTCCAATTTCTCGTGCCCTGTATCGTTTGGCACCTGTGGAGTTGAGAGAACTCAAGGTGAAGTTGGACGACTTGCTGGAGAAAGGTTTTATCGGACCTAGCATGTCGTCGTGGGGAGCGCCCATTTTGTTTGTGAAGAAGAAGGATGGCTCAATGCGGATGTGCATTGATTTCCGCCAGTTGAACAAAGCGACTGTTAAGAACAAGTACCCTTTACCCAGGATCGATGATCTGTTTGATCATCTGCAAGGTTCTGTGGTGTATTCGAAGATTGACTTACGTTCGGGGTACCATCAGCTGAGGGTAAGAGATCAAGATGTCGCAAAGACTGCTTTTCGTACAAGGTACAGACACTTCGAATTCCTGGTTATGCCATTTGGGTTGACCAACGCTCCTGCAGTCTTTATGGATCTGATGAACCGGGTCTTTAGAGAGTTCATTGATCAGTTCGTGATCATGTTTATTGACGACATCTTGGTATATTCTAAGACTCCTTTGGAGCATAAGGAGCATTTGCGAATTGTCCTTCAGACGTTGAGAGACCAGCAGCTGTATGCTAAATTCTCCAAGTGCGAGTTTTGGCTGGATCGCGTCGTATTATTGGGTCATGTTATTTCAGCCGAGGGCATTTCTGTGGATCCCAGTAAGGTTGATGCTGTTTTGAACAGGGATCGTCCCAGGAATGTGTCGGAGATTCGCAATTTCTTGGGTCTTGCTGGCTATTATCGTCGTTTCATTGAAGGATTTTCTAGCATAGCAAAGTCGATGACTCAATTGACTCAGAAGGACAAGCGGTTTGTGTGGACTGAGCAATGCGAGAATGCTTTTCAATTGCTCAAAGAAAAACTGACTACTGCACCTGTGTTGGCTCTGCCGTCCGGATCAGGTGGTTTCGTTGTTTGTTCTGACGCTTCGCTCAATGGATTGGGCTGTGTTTTTATGCAGAATGGTCGAGTCATTGCGTATGCCTCGCGGCAGCTGAAACCGCATGAGACTCATTATCCAGTCCATGATTTGCAGCTAGCAGCCGTGGTCTTTGCATTGAAGATCTGGCGTCATTACCTGTATGGCGAGCAATTTGTGGTGTACTAAGACCACAAAAGTTTGCAGTATCTGTTTTCGCAGCCTGACTTGAATATGAGACAGCGTCGTTGGATGGAGCTGCTAAAGGACTTTGATTGCGAGATTAAGTATCAGCCTGGGAAATCGAACGTAGTGGCTGATGCTTTGAGCAGGAAGGCTAGTGAGATGCTTGCTTCGTTGTATATTTCTAAGGATCAGGAGCATCTTAATACTACTGGTTGGAGATTCTACCCGGCTGAGGATTGTGTTGTGGTTTCTTCTTTCCAAGTTGAGCCACAAATTATTTCTAGTATTCGAGCGGCTCAAAGGACTGATCCTTCCATCCACGAGTTGAAGTTAAAGGTCAGGGCTGGAGAATTTGAGGATTATTCTATTTCTTCTGATGGTTGCTTGAGGTTTCGTGGCAGGCTGGTTGTGCCTAACCTCATTGATTTGAAGGAGGAGATCCTTCGGGAAGCGCACTGCAGTAGACACTGTGTTCATCCTGGTGCACGGAAGATGTACCATGTGAGGAATCAGATTTTAGATTACTGATTAATCGAATTGATTTGGGATTAGTCACGTGGATTATGAGGGTTTTACAAGAGAAATCTGATTTCCAGTAGAATTCAGACGTTAGTGTTCAGCTGTAGCGCTAGTTGGTGAAATCTGATCAGTTGTTGATGGCGCGGGAGTAAAACGCCGTCGTTTTGTGAAAACCAGACGTAGCGCATTTCAGATGTCAACGCAAGTCAACGGTACTGTAGCGAATGAGTGATGCGTCGTCGTTTCTCTATTCAGTAGTAGCGCTATCAGCTGTTGCGTTGTGAGGAATTGTTCCAGTTGAGTTGACTACTGTTGTTCTAGCGCTGATCAACCGTTGCAATTGCGAGGGACCAGCTGTTGGGTTGAGTGACCAACTGTTACTAGTAAGGCGACGTTGTTTTACCTTTGTTAGATGGAATCTTGATACGTCGTCGTTTTGAGTTATTTAAGCATAACCAACTGCTGGTTGTTTCGAAAGGGATTTGGTATCAGCTGGTGGAGCGCTGCGACATCATTTTGATTAGTTGGTACGATGTGGTTTTGAGGTTCTGTTGTGTAGTGCAACGTCTGTTTGTGTCTATTGATTCGATTGAAGGGAACATTGAATTCAGTTGTAAGATTTCTTCGGTAGCTTTACCCGACGTCTGGTTTAGGGGAACAACAGCTGTTTCATGGAGATTTATAAGGAGAAGTGTTGAGCAACACTTAGAATTATTCTGAACCCGATATTTCTTATCTCCAATTCCAAACCCTCGTTCTAGATACTGTTCACCCGAGCATTTCGTTCTTCGATCTTCGTCGATTTCAGCCTCTATTTTGAACGATTTAAGTGGCGCTAGGTTCCTTGAGAGTTCCTTTTTCGATTGCTACCTTGTTAGAGGCTGTAGAACGAATTGAGGAAGAAGCACAGAGTTGCTGCTCGTTCGAAGATTCTTGAGAAATCTGGTCCGGTTGTTCATTCGTTGGTTTTGAACTTCTGGGTAAGAGTTCTTCTCGGTTTTGAGCTTTGCCTTGTTGTTAATACCTACGTAAACTTTTAGAACCTGTTTGTGTTCAAAGCCGTGGGTAGAATGATTAGAAGTTCAGAACTGGACTGGAAATTTATTTGAATTATGCGATTGAATCAGTTTGTTGAATTGATTGAGTTTTATATTCTGCATTCACATGTTGATATTGTATGCATTGTGAATTTATTATCGATTGGCATACATGCATACATATTGAGCCTGACAGATTGATTGATGACCTGATTGAGAGCCACGTTGTGATTGGCCGATAGATGTATCGTGCCTGAAAAGTCCAATGCTATCATCGGAGTGGTGACTGCCGGATTCGAGCGTCTACCACCGAGCTGTGATGGGCTGACGGGCTCTGAAGATCACGGACCGATCATTTCCCCGGTTGATACACCGTGCGTGGTATAGAGGCTCGACTGAGATGATTTTCCAGTTGATACACTGGTCTAGCTATCCGATCCTTGATAGCCCTCATGCATTTCATAGCATTGATTATAGAATGTTTCATGATTAGCTGTTTTGATAGCTCTTCGTACTGAGGCTTGACCTCGTATTTCTTTTCCTGCTTTTGTGTCGTTGGGTCTGTGTTACCCATTTGCAGGATCTTTAGGTAACAAAGCTGGACCGAGTGGAGTGCCAGCTGGTCGATCCCCGTTTCCTTGAGTCCCAGTCTACTTTTATTATGTATTGAACCAGGGGATGCCCTGCGTTATTATGTATTTTGGGGATCGTTGATGATTGATATTTGTTGTTACCTGTATTGTATGAGTTTGAGTCAACTCGTATTTTGAGTATCGATATTTTGAATGATGATTTTGAGCTCAGGCCCTTATTATTTCGATTAGCACGGGGCCTGACATTTTGTGCTTAATTGTGCTCTAATCTTAAGCCTGTTTTTACGCTTCCGTGATTATGTGCTTAATTGTGCTCTAATCTTGTGTGATTAGCACGGGGCCTGACATTTTTGGTATCAGAGCTTAAACTAGGATAAGCTCGATTTTCTTTGATTACACTCGAGTCTAGGTACAGAGTTTTGATTTGATTTTGATTGACTCTGTGACTTATGTGATCTTTTACCTGTCTATGTGGTACGGATTCCTTATACAACAGCCGGGAGCGGGAGTTTGACAACTTGAAGCAGGGTAACCTGCGAGTGGCTGAGTATGCCCGATAGTTTTCTGCTCTTTTGGTTTATGTTCACACATTGCCAACCATGAGAGAACGAAGAGGAACAAATTTCTGAAGGGCTTGAGGCCTGATATGTACCGGATGGTTTTGTCTGGGTCACCTGCGACCTACAATGATGCAGTGAACCGAGCAGTGGATATTGAGGAGAGTCTATTGGAGGAGGATGCTCCGACGCAGCCGACTACTGGACGCACCTATCAACCTGTTCAGGATGCGTCGCAATACTTTTATTCTCCTCAAGGGTCGCAGCAGCAGTCGAATCGCCAAAGGTTTCGACCTCGGGGGAAACAGTTCAAGAAGAAGGCAAATTTGAGTTCCTCTGGTTCTGCGAGTTCTGGTTCTGGCAGTGGTTCTGGTAGTGGTTCTGGCGGCATGCCTTGTGGACAGTGCAGGGGAAGACATCCTACTTCGCAGTGTCGTGGAGTTCAGGGATTTTTCCATAACTGTGGACAGCCAAGACATTTTCAGAGAGTATGTCCTTTGTTGAGGGGTCAGTCTTCAGTTACTTCGCAGCAGGGATCAGCTAGTGGTTCTTCTCAGAGACCGCAGTTTCATGCCCCTACCCAGCGATCTGGATTCCAACCCCGTGAGCCTTCTAGGTTTGGAGCACCTTCGAGACCTCAGTTCCAGATTCCACAGTAGGCCCAAGCGAACGCTTTGACGAGAGAGCAGGCTGAGGAGGCCCCTGGTATGATGATCGCAGGTACATGCTTTATCTTTGATTATCCTGCGAGAGTTCTATTTGACACTAGTGCATCACACTCTTTTATTTCTGAGATGTTTGTTTGTGAGCATGGGTTGTAGTTCTTTCCCATTGTGTGATCAGTTCCAGATTCCACAGTAGGCCCAAGCGAACGCTTTGACGAGAGAGCAGGCTGAGGAGGCCCCTGGTATGATGATCGCAGGTACATGCTTTATCTTTGATTATCCTGCGAGAGTTCTATTTGACACTAGTGCATCACACTCTTTTATTTCTGAGATGTTTGTTTGTGAGCATGGGTTGAGTTCTTCCCCATTGTGTGATGTTGTTTCCGTGTCGACCCCTGCTGGTGTGAGTCTGTGGTCTCGTGAAGTGGTGTTGGATTGTGTGCTTCGATTTGATGAGCATGTTTTGGTGTCCAATCTGATTGTTTTGTGAATCAGAGATTTTGATTGCATCTTGGGGATGGACGTATTATCTAGCTATAAGGCTACAGTCGATTGTTTTCATGGTGTGGTGAGATTCCGCCCTGATTCGGGTGAGAAGTGGGAGTTATACGGTGCTGATTCATGCTCGAAGATTCCACTGGTGTCCGCCATGGAGATGTTTAGCCTGCTATCGCTGGATAATGCGGGATTCATGATTTATGCGCTTGACATTTCCCAAGAGCCACAATTGGAGTTGAGCGACATTCCAATCATCCGAGAGGTTCTTGATGTGTTCCCGGATGAGATTCCTGGATTCCCTCCGAGACGTGAGATCGACTTCAGCATCGATTTGGTGCCCGGTACCGCTCCGATTTCTAGAGCTCCTTATCGGTTGGCGCCAGCAGAGTTGAAAGAGCTGAAAGATCAGCTGAGAGATCTCTTGGAGAAAGGATTCATCAGACCGAGTATGTCGCCTTGGGGAGCTCCGATTCTTTTTGTGAAGAAGAAGGATTGGTCTATGAGGATGTGTGTTGATTTTAGACAGTTGAATAAAGCAACGGTGAAGAACAAGTATCCTTTGCCGAGGATTGATGACTTGTTCGATCAGTTGCAAGGATCGGTCGTATATTCGAAGATTGATTTGCGCTCTAGTTATCACAAGTTGCGGATTAGAGACGTTGACATGGCGAAGACAACTTTTCGAACTCGATATGGGCATTATGAGTTTCTGGTCATGCCGTTTGGGTTGACGAATGCCCCAACTGTTTTCATGGATTTGATGAATCGCGTCTTCAGCGAGTACATCGATCGCTTCGTGATCGTTTTCATAAATGACATCCTAGTGTATTCGAAGAGTTTGAGAGAGCATAAGTAGCATCTCAGATTGGTGTTGCAGAGATTGAGAGACTCGCAGTTGTACGCCAAGTTCAACAAGTGTGAATTCTGGCTTGATCGAATTGTCTTTTTGGGTCATGTGATTTCCACTCAAAGGATTTCGGTGGATCCGGTAAGGTCGAAGCAGTTCTTAACTGGGAGAGACCTAGGAATGTTTCCGAGATCCGCAGCTTTTTGGGATTGGCTGGTTATTCAGGCGTTTTATCGATAAGTTCTCTTCGATAGCCAGGCCTTTGACTCAGTTGACTCAGAAGGATCGAAAGTTCGTTTGGACTGATGAGTGCAAGTATAGTTTTCAGACATTGAAGGAGAAGTTGACTATTGCTCCTGTTTTGGCTCTACCATCTGGATCCGGAGGATTTTTTGTGTGCTCCGATGCTTCTCTCAATGGTTTGGGATGTGTTCTGATGCAGAATGGGTACGTGATTGCGTATGCGTCTTGACAGTTGAAGCCTCACGAGACAAGGTACCCAGTTCATGATTTGGAGTTGGCTGCGATAGTATTTGCCTTGAAGATTTGGCGGCATTATCTGTATGGTGAAGAATTTGTGGTGTACACTGACCACAAGAGCCTGAAATATATCTTCACGCAGTCTGATTTGAACATGAGGCAAAGGCGATGGATGGAATTGCTCAAGGACTTTAACTGTGAGATTCAGTATCAGCCTGGGCGGATGAACTCAGTAGCAGATGCTTTGAGTAGGAAGACCCAGGCTGCGATTCTTTCGTCTTTGAGTGTCTCTAAAGTCTATGAGCAGTTGAGTACTTCTAGTTGTGAAGAATTTGTGGTGTACACTGACCACAAGAGCCTGAAATATATCTTCACGCAGTCTGATTTGAACATGAGGCAAAGGCGATGGATGGAATTGCTCAAGGACTTTAACTGTGAGATTCAGTATCAGCCTGGGCGGATGAACTCAGTAGCAGATGCTTTGAGTAGGAAGACCCAGGCTGCGATTCTTTCGTCTTTGAGTGTCTCTAAAGTCTATGAGCAGTTGAGTACTTCTAGTTGGCGTTTCCAGTCGGGTGATCAGTACTTTATGGTTTCTTCTATTCAAGTAGAACCGCAGATTGTGAGTGACATCAGGGAGGCACAGAGGACTGATCCATATATTCATTAGTTGAAGATTAAAGCCCGAAGTGGTCAGTCTGAGGATTTCTCTATTACTTCTGACGGATGTCTGAGATTTCGAGGAAGATTGGTGGTTCCGAACTTCATCGATTTGAAAGATACCATTCTGAACGATGCGCATTGTAGCCGGTATAGTGTGCATCCGGGCGAGAGAAAGATGTACCATGCCTTGAAATCTCACTACTGGTGGGAAGGCATGAAGAGCGACATCTCTGGTTTTGTGGCTAGGTGTCTGAATTGCCAGCAGGTCAAAGCTGAGAGAATGAGACCTGGTGGATTGCTACAGAGTTTGAAGGTGCCCCAATGGAACTGGGAGCACATCGCCATGGATTTTGTGACTCATCTACCTCGATCGAGTAGGGGATGTGATGCGATTTGGGTGGTGATTGATAGAATTCCGAAGTCAGCCCATTTCATTCCCTATGATGTGAGGTGTTCCGTGAAGAAAATGGCGAAACTGTATATCGACCATGTGGTTAGATTGCATGGAGTTCCTGTTTCGATAGTGTCTGACAGAGATCCAAGATTCACTTCTCGTTTTTGGAAGAGTCTGCAAGCAGCGATGGGTTCGAGATTGGCTATGAGTACAGCCTATCACCCACAGACAGATGATCAGTCTGAGCGGACCATTCAGATTTTAGAGGATATGATGCGTGCAGTGGTGATGGATTTCAACGGTGGCTGGAAGGATTCCTTGTCCTTGGTTGAGTTTTTGTATAACAACAGCTACCAGGTGACTATCGGGATGGCTCCATTTGAGGCGTTGTATGATCGAAAATGCAGATCTCCGATCTGTTGGGAAGAAGTTGGTGAGATACATCTTTCTACCCCTGAGTTTGTGCAGCATATGAAGGATCAGGTTGATTTGATTCGTAGTAGAATGAAAGCTGCTCAAGACCGTTTCTCTAGCTATGTTAATAGAAGACGCAGACCTTTGAAGTTTGAGGTTGGCGATCGAGTATTTCTCAAAGTTTCTCCTTTCAAGAGCGTTATGCGATTCAGATTTAAAGGCAAATTAGCTCCTAGATTCGTTGGTCCTTTTGAGATTATTGAACGAATTGGACAATTGGCTTATCGATTGAGACTGCCTGACGAATTAGCAGCGATACATGATGTGTTTCATGTGTCAATGTTGAGGAAATATGAGCCAGATCTGTCCCATGTGTTGAGAACCGACGAATTTGAGTTAGATTCTGTCTTGAGCTATGTAGAATATCCAGTGCAGATTCTGGATAGGAAGGAGAAGCAGCTGAGGAACAAGGTGATTCCGTTGGTAATGGTCCAATGGAGCAAGTATGGCCGAGAAGAAGCAACCTGGGAAGTTGAGGAGAAGATGAGACAGGATTGGCCTCATCTGTTTGTGCACTGATAGTGTAATTCCAGGTAATTTCTAAGCTTTGATTTGAGCTAGCTTAGATGTTTGTGTTTGATTGTGATGTTTGATTGAATTTTCCCTGAGTTTGCCTTTGATTTCGAGGACGAAGTCTCTTAAGGTAGGGAGAATGTGAGGAATCAGATTTTAGATTAGTGATTAATCGAATTGATTTGGGATTAGTCGCGTGGATTATGAGGGTTTTACGAGAGAAATCTGATTTCCAGTAGAATTCAGACGTTAGTGTTCAGCTGTAGCGCTAGTTGGTGAAATTTGATCAGTTGTTGATGGCGCGGGAGTAAAACACCGTCGTTTTGTGAAAACCAGACGTAGCGCATTTCAGATGTCAACGCAAGTCAATGTTACTGTAGCGAATGAGTGATGCGTCGTCGTTTCGCTATTCAGTAGTAGCGCTATCAGCTGTTGCGTTGTGAGGAATTGTTCCAGTTGAGTTGACTACTGTTGTTCTAGCGCTGATCAGCCGTTGCAATTGTGAGGGACCAGCTGTTGGGTTGAGTGACCAGCTGTTACTAGTAAGGCGACGTCGTTTTACCTTTGTTAGCGAGAACCTTGATATGTCGTCGTTTTGAGTTATTTAAGCGTAACAAGCTGCTGGTTGTTTCAAAAGGGATTTGGTATCAGCTGGTGGAGCGCTGCGACGTCGTTTTGATTAGTTGGTACGATGTCGTTTTGAGGTTCTGTTGTGTAGTGCAACGTCTGTTTGTGTCTACTGATTCGATTGAAGGGAACATTGAATTCAGTTGTAAGATTTCTTCGGTAGCTTTACCCGACGTCTGGTTTAGGGGAACAGCAGCTGTCGCATGGAGATTTAGAAGGAGAAGTGTTGAGCAACACTTAGAATTATTCTGAACCCGGTATTTCTTATCTCCAATTCCAAACCCTCGTTCTAGCTACTGTTCACCCGAGCATTTCGTTTTTCGAACTTCGTCGATTTCAGCCTCTGTTTTGGACGATTTAGGTGGCGCTAGGTTCCTTGAGAGTTCCTTTTTCGATTGCTACCTTTTTAGAGGCTGTAAAACGAATTGAGGAAGAAGCACAGAGTTGCTGCTCGTTCGAATATTCTTGAGAAATCTGGTCCGGTTGTTCATTCGTTGGTTTCGAACTTCTGGGTAAGAGTTCTTCTCGGTTTTGAGCTTTGCCCTTGTTGTTAATACCTACGTAGACTTGTAGAACCTGTTTGTGTTCAAAGCAGTGGGTAGAATGATTAGAAGTTCAGAACTGGACTAGAAATTGATTTGAATTATGCGATGCTTTAGCATATTTCAGCTCCTGGGAGTATTCTGCAGTGGTTGAGGAAGCCCGGAGAAATCTGGTAGCCTAGGCCGTGAGTTTTAGTGCCTTGTGAGAAATCTGTTGAGGTAGAATCAGCCTTTGAAGGTACGAATTGAGCAGATTTAACAGCTTTGAGCGTGGACATGGCTGTAATTGATGTTATGAAATCTGCTGATTTGATGATATGAAATTACGTGAATCAGTTTGTTGAATTGATTGAGTTTTATATTCTACATTCACGTGTTGATATTGTATGCATTGTGAATTGATTATCGATTGGCATACATGCATACATATTGAGACTGACAGATTGATTGATGACCTGATTGAGAGCCACGTTGTGACTGGCCGATAGATGTATCGTGCCTGAAAAGTCCAACGCTATCATCGGAGTGGTGACTGCCGGATTCGAGCATCTACCACCGAGCTGTGATGGGCTGACGGGCTCTGAAGATCACGGACCGATGATTTCCCCGATTGATACACCGTGCGTGGTATATAGGCTCGACTGAGATGATTTGCCAGTTGATACACTGGTCTAGCTATCCGATCCTTGATAGCCCTCATGCATTTCATAGCATTGATTATAGCATGTTGCATGATTAGCTGTTTTGATAACTCTTCGTACTGAGGTTTGACCTCGTATTTCTTTTCCTGCTTTTGTGTTGTTGGGTCTGTGTTACCCATTTTCAGGATCTTCAGGTAATCAAGCTGGACCGAGTGGAGTGCCAGCTGGTCTATCCCCGTTTCCTTGAGTCCCAGTCTACTTTTATTATGTATTGAACCAGGGGATGCCCTGCGTTATTATGTATTTTGGGGATCGTTGATGATAAAATGAGTTTGAGTCAATTCGTATTTTGAGTATCGATATTTTTAATGATGATTTTGAGCTCAGGCCCTTATTATTTCGAAAAATTTTTAAGCCTGTTTTTACGCTTCCGTGATTATGTGCTTAATTGTGTTCTAATCTTGTGTGATTAGCACGGGGCCTGACATACCACGCGTTTAAGCCGTACTTCTGGTGGGCTGGCCTAAAGACAGACGTTTCTGGATTCGTTGCTCGATGTTTGAACTGTCAGATGGTAAAGGCCGATAGGATGAGACCTGGTGGTCTGTTGCAGAGTTTGGAAGTGCCCCAATGGAATTGGGAGCACATAGCTATGGATTTTGTGACACATCTGCCTCGTACCAGCAGAGGATACGATGCTATTTGGGTGGTTATCGATCGATTGTCGAAGTCTGCACATTTTATTCCCTACGGTATGACCTTTTCTCCGAAGAAAATGGCAAAATTGTACGTAGATTTCGTGGTTAGACTGCACGGTGTGCCTATTTCGATCATTTCAGACCGAGATCCTAGGTTTACCTCCAGGTTTTGGAAGAGTTTGCAAGCAGCTTTGGGTACCAGAATGGCTATGAGTACCGTGTATCATCCCCAGATAGATGGCCAATCTGAGAGAACTATCCAGACGTTGGAGGATATGTTATGAGCTGCTGTGATGGATTTTGGTGGTAGCTGGCAAGACGCGTTGTCTTTGGTGGAATTTTCCTATAATAACAGCTACCAAGTGACGATTGGCATGGCGCCGTTTGAGGCTTTATACGGCAGGAAGTGCAGATCACCGGTATGTTGGGAAGAAGTGGGGGAGAAGCAGCTATCTGCCCCAGATTTTGTTCATCAAATGAAGGATCATGTGGATCTTATTCGACAGCGGATGAAAGCTGCCCAGGATCGCCAAGCCAGTTATGCGAATAAGAGGCGTCGACCTCTAGAGTTTCAGGTTGGTGATCAGGTATTCCTTAAAGTTTCTCCGTTTCGCAGTGTTATGCGCTTTGGACACAAGGGAAAGTTAGCCCCTCGTTACGTCGGACCGTATGAGATCGTTGAGAGGATTGGCCCTTTGGCGTAGAGGCTGTTGTTGCCTCCGAAATTATCTTCTCTACACGATGTCTTTCATGTTTCCATGTTGAGGAAGTACGAGCAAGATCCGTCTCATGTGCTTAGAACTGACGAGGTAGAGCTAGATCAGACGTTGAGCTACTTGGAATATCCCTTGAGGATCCTTGATAGAAAAGAGAAACAATTGAGGAACAAAACCATTCCGTTGGTGATGGAATGGAGCAAGCATGGTAGGGAAGAAGCTACTTTGGATTTGGAAGAAAAGATGCAGCGCGAGTGGCCGCATCTGTTTGAGTAGCTGTTGTGCTAGATTCCCAGTAGTGGTAGTTGTTGGTTGTATTTCTTTACTAGTTGTTGTTATTTGCTTGCTCAGTTATCTTGAACTCTTGGTCTTGTGTTAGGCGAATTTCTGTTTTGGCTTTCTGTTGTTGAGTTGAATTCCAGAATTGTTGTTCGATTTCGAGGACGAAATCCTTTTTAGTGGGGGAGAAATGTGAGACCTGAAATTAATAAAAGATTAATTGTTGGATTTATCGATTCTTAAGGAATTCTGGATGTTTAGATTTCATTTGGAAGGTTTGTATATAATTTTGGGTCGGATTTCGCATTTGAAATAATTCTGGACAGTTTGGTAATTTCGCGTTACAGACCAGCTGTTGGTTTTGTAAAGGGTGCAAACGTCGTCGTTTTGACCTAGTGAACAGTAGAAATATGTTGAACGCGTATGTTATATCAGACGTTGTGTTTGGTTAAGAATCAGCAGTAGCGCTTACGTGGATTTCAGATGTTGGATAGTTAGCGCGTTTTTTTGTTCAGCAGCTGGTGCATTTTCCTTCAGTAGTGATCAGCTGTTGGGTTCTTTACGATGCCGTTTTATTTAGTTGAAACGCAGCATTTTGGGAATCAGCTGCCGGTCGCGTAAGACAATTACTGTTGAGGGATCTGTTGCATTGTTTTATCCAGCTGCTGGTTTGGTTGATCAGCTGTTGACAGCAATGATGACGTATCCTATGCGACGTCGTTTGGTTAAGTTGATGCGACGCCGTTTTGCTTAGCGTTGTTTGAGAAATCCAACCGCTGGGTTTTTCAGCTATTGGCAGTTTTAGTTTCCAGCAGTAGGAATCTGTTGTAGGGCATATCCAGTCGTTGGTTTGTGGAACAGTGCAACAGCTGAAATTTGTCGGTGGATTTAATTCACCAGCTGTTGGTTTATCCAGCTGCTGATTTGGGAACATCTTTAGTGTCGACTGGTTTTGTCGGTGCAATCCGCTCTTGCTGCTGTCAGCTGGTGTGAAGTGTATATATATTAGAAGACTTGGTCTTCGACTGGATTATCAGATTCCATACTTAGTGATATTTTCTCCCGATTGTTGTTCTTCGCTTCGAACCCTAGAACACTGTTCACCGTGAGTTTCTCCGGCGAATTCCCGTCGTTTCCAGTCACCATTTTTGACGTATGAGGTAGCGTTGGACTCCTATTGAGAAGCTCTTTCATTCTATACCACTCTTGGGAGCTGTTGTTAGATGGAAGTAAGATTGCAAAGTGCTTCCTTCGGCCGTGTGTTCGCTGTGCATGTAGCTGTTGGGTTGTCGATCCGGATCCGCACCCCGGCAGGCAGCGGAAGAACAAAAATTGACCGGGATGCGATCAATACGAATAATCAAAACAGATCTACGTATCAACATACATAGGGTGTTTAGCAAGTCACCTGTCTGGCACTTGTGCCTGGCTCCAACCGGTGTTTCAAGAACCCGGCGCTTCTCGGTTGATTGCGGTAGATTCGTCAATCCGGTCCACGACCAGACTCGAAGCCCTTCGTCAGACTGCACTAGAAGTCCTGACGAGATCAGCACGATCGGATTCTCCACGTCGAACTGGCCGGAACGAAATTCCGGCGACAATCGGCGGCGGGCGGCGGCGGCGCACGGCGGGCGGCGGCGGCGGCGGC
>KQ996475.1:16721-27709 GCA_001598015.1 Dorcoceras hygrometricum
TACCGTACTGTACGCTAACCATGACTAACTGGTTCTTGCAGGCACTATCAGTGATACCTAGGGATCATGGGGCGATGTTTCTAGGTGCTTTACCTTGATCCGATGGGCTAGTCCGAAAATATGGTTTCGGAGTCACACATGTTGTGGGCCCACGGCTAGCTGTATCCCTGAACCATTGAGGGTCACAAAAGTACTGGTTTCTCGATTCCCGCATGGAAATTAAGCTTAATTTGTTGAGAATATGAGGAGGAAGGATGGAAGTGCGACTTACTAAAATTGAACAGGGGTCGAAATGCAATTTCCCTAAAGTTTGGACTAGTTTGAATATCCTTGAAACTTGCAGGGGCCAAACTGCTATTTTGGACTAGGTGGTCCGAAAAATTATTTTCACATCATAATCTCAGTTTTGTAAACTGTGTAGATCGGTCCGATTTGATCGTCGATCGGGATTATGATGGAGTCACGGTGATGGACTTGAAACGAATGTTCACCCTGGGCCTGGGCTCGACCCAAGCCCATTGGACCGTTTCAAGCCCATCACAAGTCTATATATAGATGACCTAGGGTTTGCATGACACACTCTACCCTAACCCTAGATTACACACGCCTCCCTCTCCTCTCCATCTCCCTCTCGGCCGCCCGCCGCCGTGCGCCGCCGCCTATCGTCGTTGTCGGACTATTCCGACCGTCGCGACGAGGAGATTCTGTCCGTGAAATATTCGTCACGTTTTCTAGTGCAGACTGATGAAGGGATCGTGATTTCAGTCGTGGACCGGATTAGGAGAACGACAACCGCCTACCGTTGAAGTGCCGATTTCCTCATGAAATTGGTCGGAGCCAGGCGCCTAGACGCCAGCAAGGTACCAATATAAAAAACCCTATGGATGTTTTATTGCTGTATTTGTTATGTATTGACCGTTCCCGGTGCAAAATTTTTAAATCTTCCACTGCGCCCCGGGAGCGGGATCCGGATCCGTCGCTGCGCCAACATCCACATCACCTATACCAAGAACCACAACACATACAGCATCCTAAGACACTCTAGACCTCGTTTCAGACCCTTTTCGTGACTCCTAACCAAACAGAACTACAGCAGCGCTTAAGACTCAACAGCCCCATTTCCCTCCTTGCATGCCCTCACGTTACTTGCAGAAACTAAGCCAGATGCTACTACAACTAGCTGCTCTAAGGTCCTCCTAAAATCCCCAAAACATGCCTCAACCATCCCCCAAGGACCCCTAGTGATTCACGCGCAGGCAGAAGACACTACCGTACCAGAAACAATCGCCCACCTTCATCCTACAATCTACCGTGACCAACACACGATGGCTCACCCTTTACTCCCTCACCTGGACGCCTCCTACCATGTAACCAGCTTATACAACACAAGTTAAGGGACCACTTAACCTCAAGACCAAGCAGCAACAGCCCCTGAACACCAACAACATGTGTTTTGAACAAAACAATGCAGAAATTCGAAGGTTGAGCAACAAATTTCAGAACTTGTATCTTGCTGTTTTAAAACGATTTCTAAATCAATTCTCATATATAAGCACAACAAAACTGTAACGCCTATAAATTCCTGACTACGTAGAAATGAGTGCATGAATAGGAGGAAAATAATTTTAGATGATTACATGCCATTTTATATGATTTATTTATGATTTTATGTTGCATGGTATGCATGTGTTATTTTCAGCCTACTTGAGTTACAGACGCGTGGACGAGATTAGGGACGACCAGAATGAAAATAAATTGATATTTATAAGTTATTGGATTTTTAAAAATGAAATTATTTTATTTTAAGCAACAATTTCTGAAAATTTGAGTTTTTTTGATTATTTTGGAGGGGTACCCGTTTTTCGCCTATACGGGCTAGTATATTGAATTTTAAGGTGTTTTAAATTTGGATGAGGTTTCAATTTCGAAATTCAAACCCTTTTCATGGCCTATATAAAGCTTTAATCATATTTTTAATTAAAGAGAGGGGCTAGCATGTCTTTTTCCACTTCTTATACTTAATTAAATCATAGCGGTCAATTATGTCACATTGTATTATTCCTAAACACCAAGTTTAACCACAACCTCACCCTAGATCATCAACCAGCCGTCCTCCCCTTCGCCTCGAACACAAAAAATTCGAAATTCCTCCATTCTTGGTGAAACTTGGAGATCCAAATCCGGTGGTGCCCCGATCTCGTGTCTACTACGTCGGTAACTCGCAATACTCTACTCCAACCAAACCAGGCATGTGATATCAACTTATTTTCTCATCATTTAAACTATATTAGACTGTTTTTCATGAAAATTTGTGTGAATTGAATGTGTTTTATCCAGATCTATATCTCCTTGTTCAAGTTTCATGCATGACACGAAAGTGCTTTCACGTTTCTCGACTTTATCTCATGTTGTTTCGGTTTGTGAAAGGTCCAGGGGTCATGGATCATGGATAGATCGATGAGTGAGAGTCCAATGAGGTTCATGGCGGTCCATAGGTGATGATAAGTTGGCTAGATCATGGCTGGATCAGGACTTGACGTGCGGCCGCACTGTATCACATGTCGTGGGTGCGCTGCCCGATTCAGGTGCGTCGTTCATGAGGTGTGGTGCACGGTTGGGGCCGTGGTTGGTTCCTATGGGACTGTATTGACCTGGGGGTGGTCAATCTGGTGGGGCTCCGGCCAGGGTGGCCGGAGCAGGGATGTCGACGTGTGTTTGTGGCGGCGTCGAGGTGAACATTGCATGGGAGTAGGGTTTTTGGTGGTTGGTTCGGTTCATTGAACCGGTTTGATTGGTTCGGTTGGACCGAGTCGATTAGTCAAGTCTCGAGTCAAAATATTTTAATGTTGGTCCGAGTTATTTTAATTACAGACCAGTTATTTTTAATTTTAAGTCAAAGGTCCAATTTTAAAGAAAATAGCCAGATGTTTTACATTGGAGTCAAACTTTTAAAATAATTAAAGTTATGTTTATTTTTAAGTCTTTAGTCAAACTTGGAGTCTTTTGATTTTTAATTAAGTCAAAATTTATTTTTGGATTTAAATTGGTCAAAATCGGTCTTTTGGTCAAAATCAGCTTTTGCGGTAAAAATTGATTTTAAAAGTCAAATCGAGTTTAATAAGCCAAAATTGATTTTAAGGAGTCAAAATTGATTTTAAGTAGTCAAAATTTAGCCTGTATTTATAAAGTCAAAATTTAAGGAAAATAGGAAAAAATTGTAAAAAGGGGTGAACATTCGTTTCATCGTCTGAGTTAAGAGTGATGTTTAGTCTAGAAGTAGTGGGCCAGACTTCTGAATCATTCTTTGATCGAATTAGAAAAATGTAGAAGCCCGTAAATGTATATTTAATCATATATGTAGTATGCTATGTACGTAAATGTTTTAAAGGAAATGGTTAAATATACATTAACGGGCTAAACTTTTAAACTTGCATAATTTTACGAAATGCATGCATCATGAATGTTTTAGGAATGTTAAGGGCATGTCGTTCTGAAAGACAAAATCCGAGGGATTGAATGATTTGTGACAACTTATGATGAATGTATGATGAGCTTATGGATCCATGTGTGATATCATGGTGAAGTGGCGACTTATGAGCTTATGGATCCATGTGTGATATAATGGTGAAGTGGCAGGTTATGGATCCACGTGTCGATATCGTGGTGAAGTGGCAACTTATAGATGTGACATATAGGGATCCTGGCTCGAGGTCGGGTGAAACACACCGCCACGTACGTTGGTTTATAGATTGATCAATCGACTATGGTCACACTTCAGGATACGACTCATATGTTTTTCATGTTACGTATGTCATGCCTTATATATGTTATATGTTATATGTTATGTTATGATATGAGATGTATGAAGAAATGTTTTAAGATCATGCATGCATTCATTTTTTAACGTTATTTTATTACAAGTATGTGCCTGCATGAGATTTTATTAGTGTGTACTTCGTTATAATATACGATAGAGCATGCTGAGCCTCTAGGCTCACTAGGTTTAAATGGTACAGGTGATGATCCTGTTGAGTTTACACCGACTGGCGGTGAGGACACCTGAGCGTCTGTTGCAGCAGTACCCCTTGAAAGCAGCGATGTGTTTTTGAGATGATACAGTTTTGGATGTTGGTTTTAAACTTGTTTACTTTCAGTATTTTACTCAGTTGATTTTATACAATATGGATGTTTTAACATTTTTTTAAATATTCCTTCCCTTTATCTATGTTTGGAGTATGGATGAGAAATGTTTTAAAAGGGAACGAGCCACACTTTAAGTTTAAGTATTCCGCACATGTTTTAAAAAAATAAAATTTTCTAGAGTCTGGTTTGTTTCAGTTGGTATCAGAGCGGTGGTTCTGGTGGGGTACTAGCCTGCTGCGTGGAGCTCAGAAGTCGCACTACCAGTTTGTGAGTTTTACTGTTTTATGATTTATGTATATGATTGCATGTTGCATTTGTTTTAGTTATGTATGAGTTTTGGCCTTAGAGTTTTAAAAATAGACGCTTAGTCATGCACTTAGATTTACGTGATAAGGTTTGGTGTATTAATATGTCCCCCAGACGTGCTAGATATCAGCAGGATGATGATGCACCTCCTCCTCCCCCACCTCCGCAGTTGACGCCATATGAGAGGGCTAGTGTGGATATGCTGGCTGGGATCACCAAGATGCTAGAGCGGCAGTCGAAGCGTTCTCGGAAGTCACATGAGGAGGATGTGGCTGAGTGGTTCCTCAAGCAGGGACCCAAGGAGCTTTCCGGGAGTACAGATCCATTAGTTGCCGAGTAAAGCACTGCTAGAAAACTTGTTGCCTTAGTTGCTAGGTGAACGTAAGTGGGAACTGTAGGACTTCTAGGACATGTCTTGAGAACTTTGAAGGATAGGGCTAGCGAACTTAGAACTGTTTAAGGTATCTAATCTGCCTTTTGGGGATTTAGTATGATCGTAAACGCGTACCTATGTGATGTTTCTATTTCAGGCGAGATTCTACACTCGCTTTGCTAGACTTAGGGGCGACCCACTCGTTTATTTCGAGTGCATTCACACAGAGGATGGGTATTGTTCCGGAGAGCATGCGGGTAGCTCTCGCCGTGACGGTTCCGTCAGAAGAGGAGTTGACGACGACCAGCTTCGTGCAAGGCTCGAAGATGACGTTTCAGGATCATGCAGTCAGAGCGGATTTGGTCGTGTTGCCGATGACATGATTCGACCTCATCCTAGGCATGGATTGACTGACAGAGTTTGGAGCAGTGATAGACTTTTAGAGGAGTACAATGTTTATCAGACCGCCAGGGCAGGAGGCTTTCTTATTTGAGGCATCTTGGAGGCCGCGGAAGCCCATATTTATATCTTTCCTTCAGGCCAGGAAGCTAGTTGAGCACGGATGTCAGGCATTCTTGGCCAGCGTTACCGTTTCTGGAGATTCTGTAGGCCCTTCACTATCTTAGGTGGAGGTAGTCAGGGATTATGCAGATGTCTTCCCTGATGATGTAGTGGGAGTTCCAACGGAGCGAGAGGTGGAGTTTTCTATTGAGCTGATGCGAACTTAGAACTGTTTAAGGTATCTAATCTGCCTTTTGGGGATTTAGTATGATCGTAAACGCGTACCTATGTGATGTTTCTATTTCAGGCGAGATTCTACACTCGCTTTGCTAGACTTAGGGGCGACCCACTCGTTTATTTCGAGTGCATTCACACAGAGGATGGGTATTGTTCCGGAGAGCATGCGGGTAGCTCTCGCCGTGACGGTTCCGTCAGAAGAGGAGTTGACGACGACCAGCTTCGTGCAAGGCTCAAAGATGACGTTTCAGGATCATGCAGTCAGAGCGGATTTGGTCGTGTTGCCGATGACATGATTCGACCTCATCCTAGGCATGGATTGACTGACAGAGTTTGGAGCAGTGATAGACTTTCAGAGGAGGACAATGTTTATCAGACCGCCAGGGCAGGAGGCTTTCTTATTTGAGGCATCTTGGAGGCCGCGGAAGCCCATATTTATATCTTTCCTTCAGGCCAGGAAGCTAGTTGAGCACGGATGTCAGGCATTCTTGGCCAGCGTTACCGTTTCTGGAGATTCTGTAGGCCCTTCACTATCTTAGGTGGAGGTAGTCAGGGATTATGCAGATGTCTTCCCTGATGATGTAGTGGGAGTTCCAACGGAGCGAGAGGTGGAGTTTTCTATTGAGCTGATGCCAGGGACAGTGTCTATCTCTAAGGAACCCTATCGATTAGCTCCTACATAGATGAAGGAGCTTAAGGAGCAGATTCAGGAGTTGCTGAATAAGTATCCACTCCCAAGGATTGAGGATTTATTCGATCAGTTGCAGGGAGCTTCGGTATTCTCGAAGATTGATTTGAGATCTGGCTATCATCAGCTGAGAGTTAGAGAGGAGGACGTGTCCAAGACTGCTTTTAGGACACGGTACGGCAACTACGAGTTCTTGGTGATGCCATTTGGCCTGACGAATGCCCCAGCGATTTTCATGGATCTGATGAACAGGGTATTCAGGCAGTATCTAGACCAGTTCATTATAGTTTTCATCGATGAAATCCTGGTCTATTCGAGGAGCTTGGAGGAGCATAGGCAGCACTTGTAGACGGCTTTGCAGACTTTGAGGGAGCATAAATTGTATGCCAAGTTCAGCAAGTGCGAGTTTTGACTGTAGCAGGTGGCATTCTTAGGGCATATTGTGTCGAGGGATGGGATTTCAGTTGACCGATCGAAGGTGGAGGCAGTGCAGAACTGGGGGATTTCGAGGAATGCAGCGGAGATTCGCTGTTTCATGGGCTTGACAGATTATTATCGCAAGTTTATCAAGGGATTCTCTTATATCTCGGTGCCATTGACAACCTTGACCAAGAATAATGTGAAGTATATGTGGAGTTCCGAGTGCCAGAGAAGCTTCGATCAGCTGGAGGAGGCCCTTACTTCAGCACCAGTGTTAGCTATGCCAGTGGACCACGAGGAGTTTGTGGTTTATAAAGATGCTTCTCTGAGAGGTTTGGGTGCAGTTCTGATGCAGGGTGGTAAGGTTATTGCATATGCGTCGAGGCAGCAGAAGAGGTATAAGCTGAACTATCCGATGCATGACTTGGAGCTTGCAGCAGTGGTGTTTGCGCTGAAGATTTGGAGGCACTATTTGTACTGCGAGAAGTGTCAGATATTCACCGACCACAAGAGCCTCAAGTACTTCTTCACCCAGAAGGAGCTGACCATGAGGCAGCGCAGATGGTTAGAGTTGGTAAAGGACTATGACTGTGACATTAGATACCATCCGGGTAAGGCTAATTTAGTGGCAGACGCATTGAGCCGGAAGACTGCAGTAGTGGCGTGTTTGTCAGTTGAGAGGCCACTTCAAGCGGAGATTCAGAGATTCGGCCTAGAGTTCTATTCAGGAGGCTGTACGCCGAGTTTAGCAGCACTCACCATTCAGCCGACTCTTTGAGAGCGGATCAGAGAGGGGCAGGCCTCCGATGAGCAGTTACAGCAGTGGAGGCAGCGTGATGAGGACAGATGTCAGGACCCGTGCTAATTAACAAGGATTAATAGCACAATTAAGCATATAAACACGGAAGCATAAAATAGGGCTAAAAATTTTCGAAATAAAGTTGGGCCTGAACCAAATCATATCTTCAAAATAGTCATAATCAAAATACGAACTAAATCAAAACTCATACAATAACAGGTAATCACAACTCAATTCAACAATGATCCCCCAAATACAAATAACCTCAGGGCATCCCCACGATCAATATTTAACAAAATAATAACTGGGACTTTAAGGAAATGGGGATCGACTAAAGTTGGGCCTGAACCAAATCATATCTTCAAAATAGTCATAATCAAAATACGAACTAAATCAAAACTCATACAATAACAGGTAATCACAACTCAATTCAACAATGATCCCCCAAATACAAATAACCTCAGGGCATCCCCACGATCAATATTTAACAAAATAATAACTGGGACTTTAAGGAAATGGGGATCGACCAGCTGGGTTTCCAGTCTGTCCAGCATGGTTATCGGAAGATCCTGCAAATGGGCAACACAAACCCAAACAACACAAAATCAGGAAAAGAATATGAGGTCAAGCCTCAGTACGAATGAGCATAAATATAACAGCAAATCATAAACATGTAGTATTCTAAGTCATGAATGCATGTGGCTGTCAAAGAACATCGGTCATCAAGGCCTGCTAATCAACTGGCAGTAATCTCAATCGAGCCTCTATACCCGCACAGTGTATCAATCGGGGAAATCACCGGTACGTGATCTTCAGGCCTGTCAGCCATCACAGCTTGGTGGTATTCAGACACAACCAATCAGTCGGTCACCACTCCGATGATTGCGTTGCACCTTTCAGGCACGACAAATCTGTCGGCCGGTCACAACGTGGCTCTATCTCAGGTTCTCAATCGATCAAAGGCTCAACATGTATGCATGAAAGACATGAAATTCAAATCTGATTTCAACATGCATATAATACGTAAACAGGACATATCAATTCAATCAAGCTGTTCATGTAAACACAGAATTCACATAGCACAGATTTCATT
The DNA here is from genome assembly GCA_001598015.1 of Dorcoceras hygrometricum. NCBI lineage: Eukaryota > Viridiplantae > Streptophyta > Magnoliopsida > Lamiales > Gesneriaceae > Dorcoceras > Dorcoceras hygrometricum. The sequence continues at coordinate 25,282 of KQ996475.1, forward strand.
CCTTAAATACTAGCACGTTATGTCTAAGCTGTTAACAAAAGCTTAACTCGTACCTTCAATTCTCAGTACGCTACCTCAACAGATCTCACCAGGCACAGAAATTACAGCCTGCTCAAAATCGCTACCTCGCTGGTCACGTTCAACACAGCAGGGACTTCCCTGGAGCTCAATTCTGTTAAGGAATCTCAATTTCTTAGTTCACAGCTGAATTTCTAAAGCATACTTCCTACGGTCAGAACTCAAATCTGGTTCTACCTATCGAAGTAGTTTCTAACAACTAGAACTAAGCTTAAAACAACCGAAATCACTTACCCAAAAGCTCAAGAGAGCTGAAGAACTCTCGAGTCTAGCTTCACGAAAACGTTCGATCAACACTACTACTTCGCGTTCCTCTCCAGCGTCAACTCAGGACACCTAACTGGTATCAATCGATAGAGCTACTCAAGACGAGATCAATGCCACCAGTCTCTCTCCAACAACGGCGGAAATGGATGGCAATTACCGGAGAAGTGTTCTAATGAACAGTAACTATCGAGGGTTTACTGGAGAAAACGATGAGAAATATCTGGTTCAAAATACGCTAAGTGTTGAGCAGCAATTGGTATATAAATCCACGAATCACTGCTGTTCTAAGCAATTCATGTAATGCCCGAAATTATTACATCAAAATTTAGTTCCAGACGATAGATTTTGACGCGATTGGTTTATAAAGCTCGGATTTCTTCTGGAAGTGTTGGGTGATTAAGGAACTTTGTATCGTTGAATTGTGCTAAGTGTGGGAACCAGACGAAGTGACCAGACGAAGCGATTTGATAAAATCGTTCAGCATCAGGTTACTGTAGCAAAGTCAATGCGGGTCAACACTACGGTAGCTCGCGACTGGTCGAATTTTGAAATTCAGCCGAAGCGCTAGTGTTGGTTGCAGCTGGAAGCAGACACGCGAATACAAGGATGAACGAGGAAGCGCCACGTGTTGGTTACTGTTACGCACGTGGGAACCAGCATCAAGAGTTCTTTGTGTATCTGCTGGTTTATTGATGTGTCGACTGGTTTTGATGACGTAGGTGCGACGTCGTCATTTTGGTAATAAACGCAAGTCAGTCGATGCAAGTATGTGAAATTTGGTTCCAGCCGAGAGAGCAATGCGACATCGTTTTGACTTATGAACAGGAACCTCGATACGATATCGTTTTGCATGAATTAGTGACCAGTCGAATGATCTGAAATCAATTGATGGTTTGTTGAATCTGCTGGTTAATCAGTCGAAGGAACAATACGATGTCGTTTTGAACGGAATTATCAAGACCAGTCGTTGGATTATTGGGATGACCAGCTGCTGGTTTTCTTCAGAGGATTGATACCAGACGTTGGTATGTTACGACGTCGTTGGGATTAGTTGTAACGACATCGTTTTGATTTTCGAAGTGTTGCGACTGGATTCTTGTTGCGACTGGATTTTTGTTGCGACTGTATTCTTGTTGCGACTGGATTCTTGTTGCGACTGGTTGCTACTGCGACTGGTTGTTGCTTCTACTTTAGCATCAGAGAATGTTAATTCCAGTCGAGGGAATGACATATAATTGTTTCGAACAGTGACTGAGGAAGATAAACAACAGTTGAGGAATCTGTTTAACGTTATTCACTTTCGAAGCGGTGGGAGTATATCCTATTTTAATACTCAGCATGACACGTGGAATTCATTCGGGTTGCGTTGGAAATTCCGCCGGAACCAGGGACCTTCACTTATAAATAAGAGTGAATTCGAAATATTGAGAACATCTTGATTTCAGATATCAATTTGTGATTCTGCGAAGTTATCAGGAAGTGCTGAACAGAACTTAAGAACACTGAGTGAAGTACTTTGAAAACAGAGGAACGAAGGTATAATTTGACAGAAGAGTCAGGGATTAGATTACTCGAGAATGATATTTCTTGAGTATCCCGATGAAATCACATACATGTTTGATTACTGTTCTTGATTTAGAACTTGACTTGTGTATGTGTTGATCCATCACAGGTAGTGGATCTTTTATATTTGCATGAGATTGCATAACGAAGAGAATTGAATTGATTCTAATTCCCAGGACTGAGTTGGCCTGATTTTCGAAGCCGGAGATGGTTTCGATAGATGAATATTCATGTCAAGATCGGATACGAATCTTTATGGCATCGAACTGAAATGGAATCAATTCTGAGATCGAAGAAGAGAAATAGAATCATTTCATTGCATTGCATTTGTTTTACAGTTGATAAACTGTTATTCATTTTATTGCTAGTATTCATGCCTGCTGATTATACTGAGATGATTCTCACCGGAGTTTGTCCGGATGTTGTTTTGTTTTGTATGTGTGCATGACAACAGGAGGAAGGAACTAGTGGGAGTACCAAGGGTAGCGAGAGATAACTACCTAGACGCTGGATCAGCAGC
>KQ996475.1:28209-49792 GCA_001598015.1 Dorcoceras hygrometricum
TAATCAGAGGAGGGACTGAGATTGACTTGTTATTGATTGATGAGAAATGATGAACAAGTCTGTTTGATTTATAGATATGCCTCCTCGAAGAACAACTAACAGACAGACAGAGCAGGGTAGTACATCGACTGATATGTTGAATGCAGCTGCCACCCCGATGGAAACGTTGTTGAAACGGTTTCAGTCTTTTAAACCACCAATGTTGGTAGGGACAGAGAATGCGATAGAATGTGAGAACTGGTTGGAAGATATTGAGCAGTTATTTGAAGCACTTGATTACACCGATGATCGTCGGGTGAAACTGATTATATACCAGTTGCATGGTATTGGTAAAAGTTGGTGGGTAGCAACGAAGAAGGCTCTTGAAAACTAGGGCACTGTGATTACTTGGTCAGTGTTTAAAACAGCTTTCTATCAACGATTCTTTCCAGTTTCCTATCGGAAAGATAAAGGAGCAGAATTTGCAAACTTGCGACAAGGGCAATGGAATATAGAGGAATACGTTGCCAAGTTCACAATTTTACTGTTTGCTCCGCATGTTGCCATAAGTGACGAAGCACAAGCGGATCAATTCATTAATGGGTTGAATCCAGATGTATTTACCTTGGTAAATACTGGGAGACCAAATAATTTTGCCGATGCACTCAATCGCGCAAAAGGAGCAGAAGCTAGATTGTTGAGACAACGAAGATCACACTTTGTACCACCAGACGCAAGAGTATCACAAGAGAAATCCCAAATTCCACCACCCCCTCGATTTGATGCTGGAAGCAGCAGTAGTGGGAAGAAGAATTTCTTTAAGGGAAGAGGAACGCAATTCAAACGTTCAGGTACCAGTAGCTCGGAAAGATAAAGGAGCAGAATTTGCAAACTTGTGACAAGGGCAATGGAATATAGAGGAATACGTTGCCAAGTTCACAAGTTTACTGTTTGCTCCGCATGTTGCCATAAGTGACGAAGCACAAGCGGATCAATTCATTAATGGGTTGAATCCAGATGTATTTACCTTGGTAAATACTGGGAGACCAAATAATTTTGCCGATGCACTCAATCGCGCAAAAGGAGCAGAAGCTAGATTGTTGAGACAACGAAGATCACACTTTGTACCACCAGACGCAAGAGTATCACAAGAGAAATCCCAAATTCCACCACCCCCTCGATTTGATGCTGGAAGCAGCAGTAGTGGGAAGAAGAATTTCTTTAAGGGAAGAGGAACGCAATTCAAACGTTCAGGTACCAGTAGCTCCGCTAGTTCGAATGAAACTAAACAGAGGGAAACGGGGCAGACACCCGATGTGTACTGTGCTAAATGTGGAGGACGACATAATACAGAACAGTGTAGAGGAGTATTTGGTCGTTGCAACCTCTGCAATCAACCTGGACAGTTTGCAAGAATTTGTCCTCAACGTGGTGTTGAAAGTTCACAAAATTCAGGGGCGGAAAGGCAAGTGTCCTCTGTACATTCAGTTCAAACCCTGAATCAACAGCAGGGTAGACAAGGAGGGAGCTAGACAGTGAGCCAACCTCCTAAACAAGAAGCAAGAGTGTTTGCATTGACTGAGGAGCAAGCATAGGCGGTTCCTGATGAGGTGATCGCAGGTAATTGCTATTTGTGTAATTTTCCTGCTTATGTGGTAATTGACACTGGTGCTTCACACACCTTTATTTCGGAACACTTTGTTGTATCACATGACTTACCTGTTGAACCCTTAGCTGAGATGGTATCGGGTTCTTCACCTCGGGGGAAGGGAACGTTATCGAGAGATAGATTTCAGCATTGAATTGATGCCAGGTACACAACCGATATCAAAAGCGCCATACCGAATGGCACCAATCGAACTAAAGGAATTGAAAAAGCAGCTGGAGGATCTTCTTGCCAAGGAATACATTAGACCAAGTGTGTCTCCTTGGGGTGCTCCAGTCTTAATTGTGAGAAAGACGGATGGATCGATGAGATTGCGTATTGACTACCGGCAGCTGAACAAAGCAACGGTAAAGAATCGATATCCGTTACTTCGAATAGATGATTTGTTTGATCAGTTACAGGGATCGTCAGTATATTCGAAAATTGATGTGAGATCCGGTTATCATCAGTTGAGAGTCAGAGATGAGGATATATCGAAAACTGCTTTTTGGACGAGGTATGGTCATTATGAGTTGTTGTTATGCCTTTTGAGACCGCTGAACAGATCTCACCGACAACTTAAATCTCAAAGCTGATATTCCCGCTCGCATCCAGATCTCGCAACAGATCTCACTCTACGCCAAAGCAGATCTCTACTAACTCAAACGACGTCGTGCAAGTCCACTATCGCAACTGGACACATCACCCGCTACTCAGATCTGAATCGCTAGCGCCAACGAAATATGAACCCAAAACGACGTCGCTCTCGAACACACAGATCTCTCTCAAATCTGAAGACCAACGCTGCTCACTGCTGAGTCTCGCCCGCTAAACCAAAATGCTGTCGTTCCAACTAAAACGACGTAGTTTAGCTACTCGCTGCGGAAACAAGCCAGCACATTCTCTTCTTCTCAGCAACAACAGATCTCGCTTTGACTGCTGAACACGATCACTCAGCGATGACCCCCGCTCACTACTGAACAGATCTCGTGCCAAAGCTCTAACTCTTCAGGCATGTTCTAAGGACTTATACAAAACCCGATAGCTTCTCCAAGCATATCGACTCAAAGCTGAACGTCTAGATCTGCTCAAGCTCAAATCTGAATCCAACAAAACCCGATTAATTAACTCAATTAATCTCGTCAGCTTTTCGGGTCTCACATCAGCTATAAAGGAATGGGTCGCACGCGAATCTAATAAAGTGAACGAGGGTGTACCAGAAAATAAAATCTTACCCGTAATCACAGTAGAATCGAGGTTGGCTTGCTCAGCTGTCATGATGTAAGCTCGACTGGGCACCAATTGTTTCAACTGTGGACAGTGCTTGGAGATGTGACCTTGAGCACCACATCTGTAACAACCGCTCTGGACAGCTTTACACTGTCCCGGGTGATTCTTCTGGCACTTGGGGCAAACTGGATTGTTGTTTCCAACTGGTACTACACTAATAGGCTGGGCTGGTATGGGTTTCTGTTCCTGAGGTCGCTGCTGTTCCTGTTCTGCTTCTTGAATGGCCTCTGATCTGCTTGTTGAAAGGACTGTCTCCTCTGTTGTCTCTCCTGTTCGACATCTTTCCAATCCCTCTATACTCGCAGAGCCTTATCTACTGCTTCTCTGAAAGTCTTGGGCCCTGCTAGCCTGACATTCAGCTTGAATGTATGTAATGCCCGAACTTATTACATCTTGATTATGAGCTCAGATTCGTGATTAAGGAACTTGGTATCATTGAATTTCGCTAAGTGTGGGAACCAGACGAAGCGACCAGACGAAGCGATTTTGCTAAAATCGTTTAGCAGCAGGTTACTGTCGCAAAGTCAACGAGGGTCAATGATACTGTAGCTCGCGACTGGCCGAATTTTGAAATTCAGTCGAAGCGCTAGTGTTGGTTGCAGCTGGAAGCAGACGCGCGAATACAAGGATCAACGAGGAAGCGCCACGTGTTGGTTACTGTTACGCACGTGGGAACCAGCAGCAAGATTTCTTTGTGTATCTGCTGGTTTATTGATGTGTCGACTGGTTTTGATGACGTAGGTGCGACGTCGTCGTTTTGGTAATAAACGCAAGTCAGTCGATGCAAGTATGTGAAATTTGGTTCCAGACGAGAGAGCAATGCGACATCGTTTTGACTTATGAACAGGAACCTCGATACGATATCATTTTGCATGAATTAGTGACCAGTCGAATGATCTGAAATCAGTCGATGGTTTGTTGTATCTGCTGGTTAATCAGTCGAAGGAACAATACGATGTCGTTTTGAACGGAATTAGCAAGACCAGTCGTTGGATTATTGGGATGACCAGCTGCTGGTTTTCTTCAGAGGATTGATACCAGACGTTGGTATGTTACGACGTCGTTGGGATTAGTTGTAACGACATCGTTTTGATTTTCGAAGTGTTGCGACTGGATTCTTGTTGCGACTGGATTCTTGTTGAAACAGGATTTTTGTTGCGACTGGATTCTTGTTGCGACTGGTTGCTACTGCGACTGGTTGTTGCTTCTACTTTAGCACCAGAGAATGTTAATTCTAGTCGAGGGAATGACAAATGATTGTTTCGAACAGTGACTGAGGAAGATAAACAACAGTTGAGGAATCTGTTTAACGTTATCCACTTTCGAAGCGGTGGGAGTATATCCTGTTTTAATACTCAGCATGACACGTGGAATTCATTCGGGTTGCGTTGGAAATTCCGTCGGAACCAGGGACCTTCACTTATAAATAAGAGTGAATTCGAAATATTGAGACCATCTTGATTTCAGATATCAATTTGTGATTCTGCAAAGTTATCAGGAAGTGCTGAACAAAACTTAAGAACACTGAGTGAAGTACTTAGAGAAATAAGATCATTTTATTGCATTGCATTTGTTTTACAGTTGATAAACTGTTATTCATTTTATTGCTAGTATTCATGCCTGCTGATTATACTGAGATGATTCTCACCGGAGTTTGTACGGCTGTTGTTTTGTTTTGTATGTGTGCATGACAACAGGAGGAAGGAACTAGTGGGGAGTAACCAAGGGTAGCGAGAGATAACTACCTAGACGCTGGATCAGCAGCAGGAATAATAAATACCAGCCGATAGTCTATGTTTGTGGACAGTTGATCTTAGGTTGCTCAAGTCTGGTTTTATATATAAGAATCAAGCGTGTATTAGTTAACTTAGCTTGTACCCACCGTGGACCATGAGTATTCTTATAAATGAATAATATTTACGAAACAAACTGAACCCTTTAAGCTTCTGCTGGTTGAAAAAAAAAATTTAATTATCTTATATATGAACCAGATTAGATTTAATAAACTTGTTTAGTTTAAACTAATCATCCACTGATTGAGAGTAGAGGATTAATTGTGAGCAGAGAGCCTCACAATTCAGATCTCTGCTTATACTAAAGAAAAAGTCCTATCAAAGCTGACTCCAGCTCTCGCTCACTGCTGATACAATACAAACATCTAAACACTCTACTAACTCATATAGCAAACGAAGTCGCATCAACTAATCAAAACGACGTAGCATAGCTTCTACTGCTGAAACAGATCTCTCGCTAGAAACATCTGAATAGCGCTAAACCAGCGGTCAACTCAGCTGTTGACTAACACCCGACAACTTCTCACACCCGCGTGCTAACGCTAATTGCTGCTTCTCGCTACACTCTCACTGCTGAGTTGACTAGCGTTGACATCTGTTCGCGCTACTGCTGAATACCAACATTTGAATGCTCACAACACTCACTGCTGCCTTCTTTTCTAATCCAAAACGCTGTCGTTCCAACTAATCCAAACGACGACGTATCAACACCCTCTACTGAAAACACGTTAGGCAACATCTGAATGCCCGCAAATTCTCTCGATAATCCTCACGTCTGAATTACTACTGGAATCATTTCCTGATTGGAAAATGCAACTGCTGGACTCTAAATTCGACGCTGATTCCACCCGATAACCAGAAATCACCAATTCCGTGACAAATCATAGTCCAAAAGCTGATTAACCATTAAATCATACTTAACAGATTTCTAGTCCTCACCCTCTCCCCCACTAGAAATCGATTTCGTCCTTGAAATAAGTTAAGTCATCAAATCAAAATCACAACAGCAATATAGCTTATTCATGACACACTATACTAGACACCATTCCTAATATACTCATGCCATACTGCCTAGTAAATCTCAATACTAAACATAATCTCAATTCAACAGCAAAATCACTCAAATAACAAAATTAATCAAACTAGAAGTTACCTGAAATGCTACTGTTATAGCTAAAACATATGAGGCCACTCCTGTATCATCTTTTCCTCAACTTCCTAGGTATCTTCTTCACGTCCATGCTTGCTCCATTGGACCATCACCAACGGTATACCCTTATTCCTCAGTTACTTCTCCTTCCTGTCTGCACTGGATATTCGACATAGCTCAGGGTCTGGTCTAGCTCTACTTCATCAGTCCTCAGCACATGGGATGAATCTGGCTCATATTTTCTCAACATTGATACATGAAAAACATCATGCATCGCTGCTAACTCATCAGGAAGCTTCAATCTATAAGCCAACTGTCCAATCCGCTCAACAACGTCAAAGGGACCAACGAATCGAGGAGCTAACTTACCCTTATATCTGAATCTCATAACAGTCTTGAAAGGAGAAATCTTGAGGAATAGATGATCGCCAACCTCTAACGATCTGCGTCGCTTATTACCATAGCTAGCATATCTATCTTGTGCAGCTTTCATTCTACTCCGAATCAATTCAACCTGATCTTTCATATGCTTCACAAACTCAGGAGTATAAAGCTGTCTCTCACCAACTTCTTCCCAACAAATCGGTGATCTACACTTTCGACCATATAAAGCTTCAAACGGAGCCATTCCAATGGTCACTTGGTAGCTGTTGTTGTAAGAAAACTCAACTAAGGACAGAGAATCCTGCTAGCCACCACTGAAATCCATCACAATTGCACGCAGCATATCTTCTAAAATCTGAATGGTCCTCTCAGATTGGCCATCTGTCTGGGGGTTATAAGCAGTGCTCATCTCCAATCTTGAAACCATCGCTGCTTTCAAACTCTTCCAAAATCGAGAGGTGAATCTCGGATCTCTATATGACGCTATCGAAACAGGCACTCCATGCAATCTAACCACATGGTCGACATACAACTTCGCCATTTTCTTCATCGAGCACCTCACATCATAGGGAATGAAATGGGCTGACTTAGAGAGTCTATCAATCACAACCCAAATCGCATCGCATCCCCTACTCGATCGAGGCAAATGAGTCACAAAATCCATTGCGATGTGCTCCCAATTCCTTTGAGTCAGCCTTGACCTGCTGGCAATTCAAACATCGAGCAACAAAACCAGAAATGTCGCTCTTCATGCATTCCCACCAGTAGTGAGACTTCAAAGCATGGTACATCTTATTCTCACCCGGATGTACGCTATATCGACTACAATGCGCTTCATTCAGAATAGTCTCTTTCAAATCAATCAAGTTCGGAACCACAAATCTACCACAAAATCTCAAACATTCGTCCAAAGGAACAGAGAAATCTTCAGACTGACCATTCTGGGCCTTAATCCTCAACTCATGGATATACGGATCAGTCCTGTGCGCCTCTCTTATGTTACTCACAATCTATGGTTCAACCTGAATCGAAGAAACTATGAAGTACTGATCACTCGGCTGGAATCGCCAACCATAAGTACTCAACTCCTCGTGGACTCTCGAGATACTCAAGGATGTTAGCATCGCAGGCTGGGCTTTCCTACTCAAAGCATCGGCTACCAAGTTCATCCGCCCAGGCTGATACTGTATCTCGCAATCAAAATCCTTAAGCAACTCCATCCAACGACGTTGCCTCTTATTCAAATCTGACTGGGTGAAGATATACTTCAAACTCTTGTGGTCGGTGTACACCACAAACTCCTCACCATACATATAGTGTCGCAATATCTTCAAGGCAAACACAATCGCAGCCAACTCTAGATCATGAACGGGGTATCTCGTTTCATGGGGCTTCAACTGTCGAGACGCATACGCAATCACGTACCCGTTCTGCATCAAAACACACCCTAAACCACTCAGAGAAGCATCGGAGCACACCACAAAACATCCAGAACCCGAAGGCAAGGCCAACAAAGGAGCAGTAGTCAAATTCTCCTATGAACGGGGTATCTCGTTTCATGGGGCTTCAACTGTCGAGACGCATACGCAATCACGTACCCGTTCTGCATCAAAACACACCCTAAACCACTCAGAGAAGCATCGGAGCACACCACAAAACATCCAGAACCCGAAGGCAAGGCCAACAAAGGAGCAGTAGTCAAATTCTCCTTCAGCATCTGGAAACTCGACTCACACTCATCAGTCCAAACAAACTTCCTGTTCTTCTGGGTCAACTGAGTCATCGGCCTGGCTATCGAAGAGAACTTCTCAATTAAACGCCTATAGTAGCCAGCCAATCCCAAGAAACTACGAATCTCGGAAATATTCCTAGGTCGCTCCCAGTTAAGAACTGTTTCGACCTTACTAGGATCCATAGAAACTCCTTGCGCTGAAATCACATGACCCATGAAGATAACTCTGTCTAGCCAAAATTCATACTTTCTGAACTTGGCATACAATTGTGAGTCTCTCAGTCTCTGCAACACTAGCCTCAAGTGCTCTTTATGCTCTCTGAAACTCCTCGAATACACCAAGATGTCGTCTATGAAGACAATCACGAATCAATCAATGTACTCTCTAAAGACACGATTCATCAAATCCATGAACACAGCAGGAGCATTCGTCAATCCAAACGGCATCCCAAGAAACTCATAATGCCCGTATCTCGTTCGGAAAGCTGTCTTCGCTACATCAGCATCTCTAATCCGCAACTGATGATAGCTAGAGCACAAATCAATCTTCGAGTACACGGCCGATACTTGCAACTAATCGAACAAGTCATCAATCCTCGACAACGGATACTTGTTCTTCACTGTCGCTTAGTTCAACTGCCGAAAATCAACGCACATCCTCATAGATCCATCTTTATTCTTCACAAACAGAATCGGAGCTCCCTAAGGCGACATACTCGGTCTAATGAAGCCTTTCTCAAGAAGATCTCTCAACTGATCCTTGAGTTCTTTCAACTCAGGTGGCGCCAACCGGTACGGAGCTCTAGAAATCGGGGCTGTACCAGGCACCAACTCAATGCTGAAATCAATCTCTCGTCTCGGAGGGAATCCAGGAATCTCATCTGGAAACACATCTGGGAACTCTTGAGCAATCGGAACATCGCTCAACTCCACTCTCAACTCACAGGAAACATCTAGGGCATAGATCATAAACCCTGAATTCTCCAGCGACAACAAACTAACATCTCCATGGCGGACACCATAGGAATCTTACGTCGCGAATCAACACCATAGAACTCCCATTTCTCTCCAGATCGAGGCATAAACCTCACCACACCATGGAAACAATCAACGGTCGCTCTATTCTTAGTCATCACATCCATAAAAATGCAATCGAAATTTTGAATTCCCAAAACAATCAGATTGGTCATCAAAACTTGCTCATCAAATCTAATCAAGAAATCCAACACCACCTCTCGGGACAACAGACTCACACCAACAGGTGTGGACACCGAGACAACATCACACAATGGGGAAGAACTCAACCCACGCTCATACACAAAAAACTCAAAAATGAAGGAGTGTGATGCTCCAGTGTCAATCAAAACTCGTGCATGAAAATCAAAGATAAAGCATGTACCTTGAATCACTCCCGTAGGTATCTCATCAGCCTGCTCTCTCGTAAAGGCATTCGCTTGGGCCTGCTGTGGTCTCGGAAACTGAGATCTCAAAGGTACTCCAAACCTAGAAGGCTCACGAGGTTGGAATCCTGAATGTTGGGACGGAACAAAAGGCTGCTGCGGCTGTGAAGAACCACCAGCGTAACCTTGCTGCGGCTGACCCAAGGACTGCCCTCCCATCAAAGGGCACGCTCTAGAAAAATGTCCCGATTGTCCACAAAGATGACAAAGACCTCGAACTCCATGAACTGCGAAGTCTCATGCTTCCCTTCGCACTGTCCACAAAACGCACCGTCAGAACTACTGCCACCAGAACTCACGGAACCAGAGGAACTCGAATGCGCATTCTTCTTAACTGTTTGCCTCGTGGTTTGAACCTCTGACGATTAGATTGATGCGACCCCTGAGGAGACTGAAACGATTGCGACACATCTTGCACCGATTGAAAAGAGCGCCCACCGAAGGCTGGACCGGAGCCTGTGCCTCCAACAAACTCTCCTCAATATCTACAGCCCTATCCACGGCCTCAGCATCAGTCGCAGGTGAACCAGACAACACCATCCGGAACAAATCCGGCCTCAAACCCTTCAGAAACTTTTTCCTCTTAGTCCTCTCCTGGTTAGCAACATGGGGAACATACATCAAAAGCGAAGAGAACTGTCTGGCATACTCGGCCACCTTCGTATTCCCTTGCTTCAAGTTGTCAAACTCTCGTTCACGACTGTTGTAGTTGCAACACCGCTAGCTTCACCTCTTCTCAGGAGCGTACTCCAAAGAATCAAACAATTCTTCCATCTGAACTATCCAACCTTCAGCAATCAAACCTCCTTCGGCGCCCGCAAACGTTGGTGGATTCGTCCGCTGAAATATCGCCAGAACTAACTCCATCTCGCCAATCTGTCTCGTCACATCCTCAACCTCTGCCTGTCTCTCTCGACAACGCAAAATGATGTTCTGCTGAATACCCTCGTCACTATCCGAGGCCCTAGACTCCTCAGCGGAACGTCTAGCAGTCCTACCTCCACCTCTTCTCGGCGGCATTTAATCAAATCTCAAGGTAAGAACTAACATCAGATAATCACATAGACAAGTAAAATAATCACATAAGCCACAGAGTCAATCAAATCAAATCCAAACTCTGTGCCTAGACTCGAGTGTGATCAAAGGAAAACGAGCTTATCCCAGTTTAAGCTCTGATACCAAATGTGTCAGGCCCCGTGCTAATTAACAATGATTAATAGCATAATTAAGCACATAAACACGGAAGCATAAAATAGGGCTAAAAATTTTCGAAATAAAGTTGGGCCTGAACCAAATCATATCTTCAAAATAGTCATAATCAAAATACGATCTAAATCAAAACTCATACAACAACAGGTAATCACAACTCAATTCAACAACGATCCCCCAAATACATATAACCTCAAGGCATCCCCTGGATCAATACATAAAAAAATAATAACTGGGACTTTAAGGAAATGGGGATCGACCAGCTGGGTTTCCAATCTGTCCAGCTTGGTTACCGGAAGATCCTGCAAATGGGCAACGCAGACCCAAACAACACAAAAGCAGGAAAATAATACGAGGTCAAGCCTCAGTACGAATGAGCACTAATATAACAGCAAATCATAAACATGCAGTATTCTAAGTCATGAATGCATGTGGCTGTCAAAGAACATCGGTCATCAAGGTCTGCTAATCAGCTGGCAGTAATCTCAATTGAGCCTCTATACCCGTACAGTGTATCAACAGGGGAAATCATCTGTCTGTGATCTTCAGGCCCGTCAGCCATCAACGCTCTGTGGTATTCAGACATAACCAATCAGTCGGTCACCACTCCGATCATAGCGTTGTACCTTTCAGGCACGACACATCTGTCGGCCGATCACAACGTGGCTCTATCTCAGGTTCTCAATCGATCAACTCAATATGTATGCATGAATTACATCAAATTCATATCTGATTTCAACATGCATATAATACGTAAACAGGACATATCAATTCAATCAAGCTGTCACGTAAACACAGAATTCACATAGCACAGATTTCATGCCTCAAATATTAGCATGCTATGTCTAAGCTGTTAACAAAAGCTCAACTCGTACCTTCAATTCTCAGTACGCTACCTCAACAGATCTCACCAGGCATAGAAATTACAGCCTGCTCAAAATCGCTACCTCGCTGGTAACGTTCAACACAGCAGGGACTTCCCTGGAGCTCAATTATGTTAAGGAATATCAATTTCTTAGTTCACAGCTGAATTTCTAAAGCATACTACCTACGGTCAGAACTCAAATCTGGTTCTACCTATCGAAGTAGTTTCTAACAGCTAGAACTAAGCTTAAAACTGCCGAAATCACTTACCCAAAAGCTCAAGAGAGAGGAAGAACTCTCGGGTATAGCTTCACGAAAATGTTCGATCAACACTGCTACTCCGCGTTCCTCTCCAGCGTAAACTCAGGCCACCTAACTGGTATCAATCGATAGAGCTACTCAAGACGAGCTCAACGCCACCAGTCTCGCTCCAACAGACGGAAATCGACGGAAATTTACCGGATAAGTGTTCTGATGAACAGTAACTATCAAGGGTTTACAGGAGAAAACGATGATAAATATCGGGTTCAAAATATGCTAAGTGTTGAGCAGCACTTGGTATATAAATCATAGAATCACTGCTGTTCTAAGCAATTCAGATCTCTGCTTATACTAAGGCAAAAGTCCTCTCAAAGCTGACTCCAACTCTCGCTCACTGCTGATACAATACAAACATCTAAACACTCTACTAACTCATATAGCAAACGAAGTCCACCAACTAAACAAAACGACATAGCATAGCTTATACTGCTGAAACATATCTCTCGATAGCAACATCTGAATAGCGCTAAAAACCAGCGGTCAACTCAACTGTTGACTAACATACGACAACTTCTCACGCCCGCGCGCTAATGCTAACAGCTGCTTCTCGCTACACTCTCACTTCTGAGTTGACTAGCGTTGACATCTGTTCGCGCTACTGCTGAATACCAACATCTGAATGCTCACACAACTCACTGCTGCCTTCTTCTCTAATCCAAAACGCTGTCGTTCCAACTAATACAAACGACGGTGTATCAACACCCGCTACTGAAAACACGTTAGGCAACATCTGAACGCCTGCAAATTCTCACGTAAAGGCGCAGCTGGCCTAGCTTCTTCCCAACGACAATCCTCACGTCTGAATTACTACTGGAATAATTTCCCGATAGGAATATGCTACTGTTGGACTCCAAATTCGACACTGATTCCACCCGATAACCAGCAATCACCAATTCCGTGACAAATCTTAATCCAAAAGCTGATTAACCATTAAATCATAATTAACAGATTTCTAGTCCTCACAACAGAGGACGAGGTATGTATACTGTTGAGGATGGGATAGTTCGTTTCAGAGGCCGTATGTGGGTGACGAGCACTGGATAGTTGAGAGCCGAGATCTTATCTGAGGCTCATGCATCGACGTACTCCATCCACCTAGGGAGTACGAAGATTTAAGAGATTTGTAGACCTTGTACTGGTGGCCAGGGATGAAGAAGGACATTGGGATATTTGTGTCTGAGTGCTTGAATTGTCAGCAGGTCAAGCCGGAGCATCAGCGATCGACAGGGTTGTTGCAGCCACTTCCCATTCCTTAGTGTAAGTGGAAGCATATTACGATGGATTTTGTGGTTGGATTGCCCAGGATTCCCAGAGGGTACAAGGCTATATGGGCGATTGTGGACAGACTCACCAAGTCAGCGAATTTTTTACCGGTGAAGACTACTTTCACCCTGATGCAGTACGCAGAGATTCACATCCGAGAGTTGGTCAGACTGCATGGCATACCAGTCTCGATAGTATCGAACAGAGACACCGGATTCACATCTGCGTTCTGGAGGAGCTTACATGCCGCCTTGGGGACGAGATTGTCGTTCAGTACAGCATTTCACCCACAGACAGACGGACAGTCAGATAGGGTCATTAAGATTTTAGAGGATTTTCTGAGAGCTTGCGTCATTGGGAGGAGCTTACATGCCGCCTTGGGGACGAGATTGTCGTTCAGTACAGCATTTCACCCACAGACAGACGGACAGTCAGATAGGGTCATTAAGATTTTAGAGGATTTTCTGAGAGCTTGCGTCATTGATTTTCTGGGTACGTGGGACTCGAGATTGCCGCTGGTAGAGTTCACGTACAACAACAGCTTTCAGGCATCGATAGGGATGGCTTCGTATAAGGCGCTGTACGGGAGGAGATGCAGATCTCCCATACACTGGGACGAGGTTGGTGAGAGAGTGATTACTGGGTCGGAGTTAGTACAGCAGACAACGGACATTGTGACGAGGATTCGGGATAGGATGAGGACAGCCCAGAGTCGTCAGAAGAGTGATGTCGATCTGAGACGACGAGATCTGGAGCTAGCTGTGGGAAATCATGTGTTTGTGAGGATATCGCCCATGAAGGGCGTGATGCGCTTTTGCCGGAGAGGCAAGCTTAGCCCGAGGTTTATTGGGCCGTTCGAGATTCTGGAGAGGGTTGGTACTCTGGCTTACCGAGTAGCGTTACCACCCATCAGCAGTGCATAATGTCTTCCATATCTCGATGCTGCGGAAGTATGTTCCGAATCTGTGACGCCCGCACCCAATGGTAATCCCGAATTGGGATAATTAAAAATTTTCGGAATAAAAGAAGGACTAAAAGACAATTTGTTATAAGCTGTATTTCTTATAACTTAAAAGAAATCGAAACACAAGACAACCCAAAAGCTAGCAGACACTTATTTGCGCGCCAACTACTGAAAACATTTGTGGAAAACAGTTTTCATTGATAATTGCAATTGCGATTTACAACAGCTGCTATTCTATGTAAATATACAACCGTTGCAACTGATCTAATACAGTACATTCTAAACAAATTAACATCAACTAAAGACACGGAAAACGCTGGCCTTTGACAAACACACACCACCCAGCAGCTGATTCAAGTTTCTCCTTCTGTTCGTTCACCAGCTGTCGCACCTGCATCATTTTAAAAGCTAGTGAGACTAGGGGCTCAGCAAGTAAAACCTGAATAATAACAAGTTTAAATACGCATGTGGACTTCTGATCTATACATAAGTTAAAGGAACATTAATGATCAGCATCATTTTCTTTCATAAACATTTCATAAACTTGGAGACAGGGGATAATAGCCCAAATCTCAACATCAATATCTTTTCTTTAGATTTATGGCATATAAGCTCCTCATGGTCCGTGTTGCACTTTGATCAAAATGACTTCCGATATCAGTTTGAGCATATAGCTCATATGAAAGGGCAGTCGACATCTAGACAACTGCTCACCCTTCTCCTTGGTGACCGTCAATTATCTATGCCATAATTTTAAATAAACTTTTGTTCCATTAACATCCTTTCGTAAAACTTTCTTTCTTAAAATCCTTGGGTTCCATTATTTAAAACTCTCGCTTCCATTTTCAAAAATTTACTAAGTATCGTGTTCGAATTTGGAAACTTAACATTGATATGAGACCAGTCGGAAGAGAAACCAGTCGCAAAGAATAGGAACAAGTCGAAAGAATAAAACCAGCCGAAAGGTCTTTGCATTTAAAACAAACGTATTTAATAAAACGGCGTCGTTAGCGCGTAAACCAGCTGCAAGGAAAGCGCTAAACATCCAGTCGCAAGAAAAGCGCTAACATATAAAACCAGACGCAAGGAATAGGTATAAAACGATGTCGTTGACACAATTAAACTGCCGCAAGGAATAGAAATCCAGACGCAATGAATAGTACCAGTCGCAGGACTAATACCAGCTGCAATGAACAGTACCAGTCGCAAGACTAATATCGGCTGAAATGAACAGTACCAGTCGCAAGACTAATACCGGCTGAAATGAACAGTACCAGTCGCAAGACTAATACCAGCTGCAATGAACAGTGTATCTGCTGGTTTTACGAAAACAACGCAACTGTTGAATTTAACAACGAAATGCATCTGCTGGTGAACAGTGCATCTACTGGAATTTATGAAAACAACACAGCTGCTGAATTTTGACGCTATAACATCAAAACAACAACTATGCTATCAGCCGTTGCCTACCAAACCAGACATCATACTGATTTAATTAGCATATACCGATTACATAGTTATCCAATTATGATATTACAACTACTAAATTGAAGAACATTCATAAACATTCTGGGAATAAACTTGAATCCTCAGTACTTTAAAACATCATAAACTTTCTGGAAAACATTTGGAAGCATCATAACATCATTTTGAACCCATCTTTCTTTCCTTGAACATGTATAAATCATTTTAAACATGAACTTTAAACATACTGTAACACATATAAGCAAAAGACTCAGAAACATCAATATATGCTTCAAATAGTGAGTCAAAAATAAGCTTTTACTTGCCTTAACGAAAGCTTTGCAACAGCAACCGATTCCTGCAGAATTCTTCTCCTTAAGCAACGCACGAACTTCTCTGGAAAATATTTTGAAGAACACCGAAGGTTTTCTTTGCAAATGATGAAGATATTGCTTTCAAAACAGGTTTTTATATGAAAGGGAATAATGGCAAGCTACTTGTGAAATCAAGCATGACACACTTATAAAATTTAGTAAAATTCCCTTCATCTCATTTTAATTTGTAAAACTCCAAACCTTTTTCAAAAGAAATCATTTGTCCTCCTTAAAATATTTTCAATCAATTTAAAACCAGCTCATGTATCGCTCTTGGAGTCATCTGCTGGAACCAGCCGCGACGTATCTTATGTTCTGAAATCAATGAATCAGCAATTACATAACATTTAAAATCGCCATTTTGGCACATGAGATTACTAAAATGGTCCTATGGATTTTGGGGCGTTACAACTCTACCCTCCTTATTGAAATTTCGTCCTCAAAATTTACGTACCAAATAAATGTGGGTAAAGGGAAAGCATATCAGCTTCTGTTTCCCAAGTTGCTTCTCGCTCCGACTGATTAGACCATTGTATCTTAACCATAGGAATACTACGGTTTCTTAGCCTTCTAATTTCTCAGAGGAGAATTCTTTCTGGTCCTCATAACTTAAATCTGATGCTAATTGGATTGGTTCATGACTTAGCACATGCGAAGGATTGGGAATATATTTCCTCAAAGTTGATACATGGAAAACATTGTGCACTGCTGACAGCTGTTGTGGTAATGCTAATTGATAGGCTAAAGTTCCTATCTTCTCCAAAATTTCATATGGTCCAATATACCTTGGACTCAATTTTCCTTTCTTTCCAAAACGCATAACTCCTTTCATTGGAGCTATTCTAAAAAATACGTGATCACCTATCTCGAAATTCAGTTCCCTTCTTCGATTATCTGCATAAATTTTCTGCCGACTTTGAGCAGCTTTCATTCTTTCTCTTATTTTTCTAACAGCTGCTGCAGTTTGCTCCACAACATCTGGTCCTAAACCGGCTCTCTCACCAACTTCATCCCAGTGAAGTGGTGTTCTACACTTTCGGCCATACAGAGCTTCATATGGAGCCATTTGGATCGAAGCTTGGAAACTGTTATTGTAGGCAAACTCTACCAGTGGCAATTTCGAATCCCCACTTTCTGAAAAATCCACAATACAAGCTCTAAGCAAGTCTTCTAAAATCTGAATCAACCTTTCTGATTGTCCATCAGTCTGGGGGTGAAACGCAGTGCTGAACGTCAACTTTGTACCCATAGCTTTACGTAAACTTTCCAAAATGCTGATGTAAACTTAGGATCTCTGTCTGATACAATAGAAATTGAAACACCATGTAGCCTCACTATTTCCTTAACATATAATTCTGCGTATCTGCTCACCTCATATGTTGTTTTAACTGGTAAGAAGTGAGCAGACTTAGTGAGTCTATCAATTATAACCCAGATGGAGTTATATCCTTGAGCAGTCCTTGGTAATCCAGTTACAAAATCCATCGCTATACATTCCCACTTCCATTCTGGAATAGGCAGTGGTTTCAATAATCCAGCTGGTTGCTGATGTTCAGCCTTCACCAGCTGACACGTAAAACATTCAGCTACAAATCTAGCAACATCCCTCTTCATTCCTGGCCACCAATACAACTGCTGGAGATCCTTGTACATTTTCCCAGCTGACACGTAAAACATTCAGCTACAAATCTAGCAACATCCCTCTTCATTCCTGGCCACCAATACAACTGCTGGAGATCCTTGTACATTTTCGTACTTCCTGGATGTACTGAGTATGGAGCTGTATGAGCTTCTTTCAAAAGATCAGCTCTTAAATCATCCACTTGAGGTACCCAGATTCTGCCCAAATACCTAACAATTCCATCTTCTGAAAAATGAGGCTGCTGCCTCTTTCTTTATCTTGTTTAACCCATTTCTTCAACTGCTCATCTTGCAGCTGACCTTATCGAATTTGGTCTAACAAATTTGATCTTACTGAGAGGTCTGCTAAAATCATATTACTACTGCTGCTGGACACTATCTCGAGTCCAAACCTTTCAATATCAGCAGCCAACGGCTTCTGGACAATCAGCTGCGCTAATCCCACAGACTTTCTACTTAACGCATCAGCTACTACATTTGCTTTTCCTGGGTGATAACTGATAGTACAATCGTAATCTTTAACCAGCTCCAACCATCGCCTCTTCCTCATATTCAATTCTTTCTGGGTAAAGAAGTATTTCAAACTGTTGTGATCTGTAAATATCTCACACTTTTCCCCATATAGGTAATGTCTCCATATCTTAAGGGCAAAGACAACAGCTGTCAGTTCTAAGTCATGCGTTGGGTAATTCTTCTCATGATCATTCAGTTGTCTAGATGCATATGATATGACTTTACGATCCTGCATCAACACAGCTCCTAGTCCCAACTTTGATGCATCGGTGTAAATTACAAATTTTCCTTGATCAGTTGGCATCATCAACACAGGTGCTCCAATCAATGCTTGCTTCAATTTGTCAAAACTATTTTGCATTCAACTGTCCAGTTATATTTCACCTGTTTTGTGAGGCTCTCTGCACACAATTAATCTTCTAATATTAATCAGTGGGTTATTAAGGTAAACTAAACGTTGTATCTGCTGGTTGATGATGACGTAAGTAAGACGTCGTCGTTTTGATATTAAACGCAAACCAGTCGAGGGGAACTTAGTTCCAGCTGAGAGAATATATGACAGTGTTTTGACTTATGACTATGAGCCTTGATATGTCGTCGTTTAGAAACCAGACGAGAGATTGGATAATCAGCAGATACACATCAATGACCAGCAGGTACATAAACCAGCAGATGCGTAAGAAACTCTTGCTGCTGATTTCTCGTGCGTAACAGTAACTAACACGTGGCGCTTTCTCATTGACCCTTCTATTCGCGCGTCTGTTTCCAGCTGAACTCACTACTAACGCTTCAACTGAATTTCAAAATTCCACCAGTCGCGAGCTACAGTAACCTGCTGCTGATTTTATCAATTCGTTTCGTCTGGTTACTGCGTCTGGTTCTTACACTTAATGCTATTTAACGATCTTCAGTTCATGAATCATCCAACACTTCCAGAAGAAATCCGAGCTCATAATCACGCTTCATCAAATTCTTAAATATCGATATTACTACCCTAATCCACTTCTTAATGATTCTGGGCATTACATGTTTTCTTGTTAATGTAGTCAAGGGAACAGCAATCTTAGAGAATCCTTGGATAAATCGCCTATAATATCCAGCTAAACCCAAGAAACTCCTTATCTCTGCAATTCTTTGGTACTGGTCAGTCGCAAACAGCTTCTACTTTGGCTGGGTCAACTTATATTCCATCCTTAGAAATTATATGGCCTAAGAACGATACTTTCTCCAACCAAAACTCCCATTTGCTGAATTTAGCAAACAACTTCTTATCTTTCAAAATCTGGAGTACTGTTCTTAAATTTTGAACGTGCTCATGTCGTGTCCGAGAATACACTAAAATATCATCAATAAAGACTACTACAAATTGGTCCAAAAATGGTTGGAAGACCCTATTCATTAAATCCATAAAAGCTGATGTAGCATTCGTAAGTCCAAAGGGCATAACTAGGAATTCATAAAGTCCATACCTAGTTCTAAAGGCTGTTTTATAAACATCAGATGCCTTAATCTTTAATTGATGGTATCCAGACCTCAAGTCGATCTTAGAAAATACTACTGACCCTCTCAACTGGTCGAACAGATCTTCTATCCTGGGTAATGGATACTTATTCTTGATTGTCAATTTATTCAGCTCTCGATAATCTATACATAACCTCATACTTCCATCCTTTTTCTTAACAAATAAAACAGGGGCTCCCCAAGGGGAAGTACTTGGTCTAATAAACCCCTTTTCCAACAGATCTTGTATTTGTTCTTTCAGTTCTTTCATTTCTGATGGAGCTAATCGATAGGATGGTCTAGATACTGGAGCAGCTCCTGGAATTAGATCAATTGAAAATTCCAGCTCTCTATCTGGTGGTAATCCCTGGATATCTTCTGGAAAAACTTCAGGGAACTCGTTTACTACCTCTACGGCTTATAGCTGGGGTCTATCAGTCGCTACTAAGGATGATATAATTGAAGGGACTTTATTAACATGTTTGGCTAAAAACTGGAATGACTCTTTTCCTGGTGGGTTGACAACTACTGCTCGTAGTTTAAAGTCAATTACTACCACATACTTAGTTAGCCAATCTATTCCCAAAATCATATCAAATTCTGGCATCGACAATACAATTAAATCAGCAGTAATCTGATGCCCTTGAAGTTTAAGTTCTAAACTCCTAAACAATTCGTGCGATACTAGCTTCTCTCCTGATGGTACTGATACACAATAACCTATCAATACTTGCTCTGGCTGGATAGGCAATTTCTTAACGAACTCAACAGAAATGAATGAATGTGTAGCTCCTGAATCTATTAAAGCCAGAGAAGGAAATCCAGCTATCAAAATTTCACCTGTGACTACTGTTGAGTCTGGATTGGCTTGGTCGGCAGTCATTACATAGGCTCTGCTGGTCACCAGTTGCTTAATCTTTGGACAATTTTTCAAAATATGTCCGGGAATTCCACATTTATAGCAGACGTTTTGTCCAAGTCTGCATTGCCTCAGATGATTCTTATGGAACTTAGGACATTCCGTTCTATTATTACCATCAGGAACAGAGCTAATAGGTTGAATCGACAGAGGCTTTTGCTCTTGAGGCCTCTGCTGGTTCTTGTTTTGCTTCTTGAACGGCCTCTGGTCCTTCTGCTGAAAGGCTTGTCGCTTCTGCTGCCTTTCCTCATCAACATCTTTTCAATCTCTTTCAATTTGCAGGGCTCTATCCACTGCTTCTCTGTAGGTTCTGGGCATCGATAGCCTAACATTCATTTTGAACATCGGCTTCAATCCTTCCAAGAAATGACTCAGTTTCTCTTCTGGGTCATTTCCTATCAATGGCACAAAATAGCACCCTCTTTCGAACTTCCGCACATATTCCTGTATGGTTAGACTTCCTTGTTTGAGGGTCAAAAATTCCCTATTCAATTCAGATCTCTTACCAGCCGTGAAGTATTGCTCAAGGAATACTTGTTTGAAATCTGCCCAAGTCAAATTCATCAAATACACCGATAATTTGTCTCCTTCCCACCAAATCATTGCATCCTCTCTAAGAATATAGATAGCGCACCTTGGCCTATCTAAATCAGACATTTGGAGATACTCGAAGATAATCTCCATGGATTTAATCCAGCTCTCTGAAACTAGTGGATCAGTAGTACCACTAAATTCCTTGGGTCTCTGTCGTCTGAATTTCTCTTGGGGATCGTCATTACTAGGTCCCCTGCTGCTAGAAGATTGGCCATTGCCTCTGTTATTTTGTTCTACCAGCAGTCTTAACAGTTGTGTGATATTAACATTATTATCACTATCAGTTTCTTCTAGAGGAATACTTCTTCTAGTTCTTCCTCTTCCTGCCATTCTATATTCTATAGCCCGTAATCCACCACATACATATATCAGAACATGCTAAATAATTTAAAGACAGTGCTCTGAAAATAAACTCACAACTTAGAAGAACAAACGATGAACTTTGATCCAGCTGATGGTGCGTGTGTTTATCTCAGGAACGTTGCTCTGATACCATGTTGTGACGCCCGCACTCAACGGGAATC